>JAQFZH010000078.1:0-57695 GCA_034695485.1 Entomobrya nivalis | reverse complement strand
GTTGTGTGTTGCTATTTTCTGGACATTTGTTGCTGTTTTCATTACATAATGTTTTTATACGTAAGCACCTACAATTACACTTAGCGACCGACTCCCCCTGATTTCAGTACAGTATACATGTATGCGCTTTCCTATTAAATTACATACTTTATGCTTACATATGTGTGTGGTGGTGGTTCTATTTTGTGTTATTATGTTTGTGGCGGTGGTGGTATCTTGTATAGATTATAACTTAGTCGAGACGAGATAAACTCTTACGTTCGTTCATCTGCAAAAAAATCCAAGTTCATGTTGCGTTCGTTCCTCTAGTTGAATGCACATCACATCACGTTGCAAGAATACCTGATCTTTAGATCTGGTGGTGACTGACTCGCACTCAGACTGTTGCCAACTGAATTTTATGCTACTCAATGATATCCTCGTCATCATAGAAAAGTAGGTAAAAAGAGTCATAGGTATTAAAAATACATAATAAATATCCATATGCATCTTAACATTGCACATTTCTGTCATGTGGTCTGAGCCCTGAGCTGAACAACTAATAAAACAACAAAAAAAATCTGCAGACTGACAGTTGCAGTGGATTTGCATATATGCAACAATCTGGTTATAAACATTAAATAGAAATGCATGGAGATCACGGATACAAATACAGGCCACATTATTATTGGAGCGCAAACACCTCGTATAACATTTTTATGTGAATTGAAATATGTTCTAGAAGCTCCTGCACTTTCTGAGAAAAATGATATTTGTAGGAGCCAGCTTGCTTTTGGTGATTTAATTACGTTTCGCTGTCTGTCTAAAAATGACCATACTTTATGTATTCTTTTGTGAATAAGATGGCATGGGAAATTTGAACAATGCAGGTGAATAATTAGATGACACTTAATCTACTTGAGTTTTGATTGATAGTTAAATACAATTTTGTCGTATGATGGTTTGCTATTTGGACGGTCCGGCGGCACACGAACGAATATCTTACGCATGCAAAAAATTACAGGAAAATAATGCGCATTAAGTTAACAGTCACGCACGATAATAAAAATATTTGTCGCGAGTGCTTACTAGACTGTCATTATTTTCTGTTTCGCAGTCAGCCGATTAAAAGGCAAAATGCAGTTTACTTTTGCTTACGTACGAAAGTAAGATTAAAAGTTCATGAATGGTACTGACTTCTTGTGTTGCCAGAAAGACTAGACAGGAAGAGATGGTGCACTACTCCTGCTTTTTGACTGTTGTGTTTTGTGTCTGCATTCAATTCATCTCTGATTGCTGGTTCTGTTCCCAACGTTTACAACACAATTCGTCAAGATATCCAAACAACTACAATTTATGCTGGTGATGTTGCTGTAAAAATTTGTAAATTGTTGTTCATTTGTCGTTTTTAAATCATCAAATGTTGAATTTACTATTATCATCTTTTGAGCAAAATAAATAAATATTTTAAATTAAGGTACATTTGAAGATATAACAAACGTATCGGCTCACATTAAGATGTTGAATCGCTGTAAAAATGATAAATTTCGGTTATAAATGCTAAGAATAATAATTCGTTTTCAGAGGACTTGCTTTCGTTTCATCAAAGCAGCCAATCTTGGTTACAAATCATAATATTTTACATACACACGGGTATCACCTTTCTTTAATTTCTGCGATAAACATTGGGTAAACTCACAGAAACAATTTTCAAAATCAAAGCAAAGAGGTTTTGAACAAAATATCATTTGAAGTTTTATCGCTTGAAGTCGACGTATGTTTTGTTTACAACCAAAATAAGAATTAAGTAATGAGGGTTAGCAGTTTTCTGAAAATAAACATATCAGATTTCATTATTTACAAAAGTAGGCCAAGTCATTATCCCTGCGTCATCTCATCTCTTCCATCAATACATTTTCTCTTTTCTTCTATTTTTAGTTCTAATTTAGAGAAATAGCTTCAAAAAAGTAACTTTGATGTTTGAGTAAACTGTATACTGTATATTGGTGACACACTATGAAGTACCGAAAAGAGATATTGGATCTGATTACGAGCCGAATAACTGCTAAACTTTTGCATTATTTATCCAACCAAGTAAGGCTATTTGATGTGCCTGTCCCACAGTTTTTCATAAGTGTCACATATCTTCAAAAAAAAAATTACTCAGTCCATACTTAATTTTCCATATAACTGGTTTAAAAATATTGCATATGCAGGAATAAAAGTCACTGTGTAACTTGTAATCATGTTATTTTATTGTGAACTGTGTAAAGTTCAAAAATCCTTGTTACTGCAATATTACTTTAGGTACTGGTAATCCCGAATTAAATTCGTTTCATTTTTGTCCTCTGAATGAGTCGCTCACTGATTGTGTATGTTTATTTGGTGATCATGTGAGTTGTATAGAAACTGCGGCTTCAAAAACCAGAAATACTTTCCGGTTGGTTTGAACTTATAAATTTTGTACTTTAAGAGAATATATGAACAGAAAGAAAATTATTTTTCTTTAAGACATTCATCCAAGATATACACATGAGTATAAGTGTACGTGGTAAAAAACATTCTATATGTGATTAAAAGGCATAAATACAGGGGTACAATAATACAATAAAATCGCACCAAAAGAAGGAGTAGGAAGCTGGAAAATTGAGAAAGGAAAAGATTGAAGGGAAAATATTTAACCAATGTGTTTTCTCAAATCATTCCATTTAACTATGGGACCGTGTATTAATTACGTAATCACTGGGGGTGGGTGGGTCCCCCTGGATCGTAATGTTAAGGGGTGCATCCTGTTAATGTTAAAAGGTGGGTGGGTGGGTCAAAGTTGAGGTTTTTTTAGATTACGTAATTTGTACACGGTCCCTATCCACATAAAGAATTTTCTTCATTTTTTTTTGTGTGAGTGAGCTGAGTTGTGCACACATCTATGTGTGTGGGTCCGAAAACGACTCTTTTGCTGATCCTGGACCCTTCACTTTTCCTCGTTACGATATGAGCTTCTTATAACTCATAAAAGCTTCAAACGAAACTTATACACGCACTCACTTTTATCTTATACATATATCAAAGATTTGTTTGTATTCAGCATTCAGTCAAGCACCAAACTTGGGCTACCCAACATTGATTTTCCTTTCAAAATTTCTGTCCACTAAATTACATAACACAAAATTGTACGCAGTTACAGTTACATAACATAACAATACCTGAATATATATTCTACACATGTTTATACCTATTACTAGGAACACAAATTTGGGGGGATGGTTGCAGGTGTAATTTGAGTTCAGTGAAATTTTGGGTAGGATTGTGTAAAATCATACTTTTTTTCTATAAATAAGTACATTTTTTTTGTAAAAGCCTGAAATATTTTTTTTACCATTTTATTTTTCATGCAGAACCTGTCGGCTTATTCAATAAGCTTACTTCAGAGGTTTCCTTTTTTGTTTCCCTTATCATTCTATTGAATATAGCGATCAGGTAAAGTTTGTTTGATAGACAGGTGAATTCAATTTCTTGTTTAGAGATTGTAGCATTTCAATTCAAGGGATTTTCTGAATGTTAAAATCTTCAAACTTTTTGAAATGATGTCATCATATCCTGAGAAAACTTTTCTCACGCCGCATTGATATAGTATTCGAGTAAAAATGGGTCACTAGTTACTTTCTAACGCCAATAAGGATGTGCTTGATTTGTTTGGAAAGATATTTAAAAAAAGAATAAATGAAGTACATAATATACGTATGTTTGTCATACTTTTGGAAAGACAGAAAAAATAATGTGTAATTAATGACAGCTATGCTACTGCAAGTTACACACATTTTTAATTTAAACTTGATTTACAAACATTTCTTATGATTAATTCGACTCATTTTGTTTCCTTCTCTGTCAGTGTCAATGATTTAAAAAAATCTTGAAGTCAAGATTATGACCGAAAAGTTATTTAACTAATTCCCAACACAGAAAACTGATCTGTTTATTTTTGTAAAATACATACACATTTCAATTTTTATATATATGTTGTATAAGCTGTATATTCTTTCGGGAATGATTTTAGAAGAGAATTAAAAACGAATACCGAGGAGTGCCATTGCTGTCATGCTGCTAGCATTGTGCTAATGTCTTTGAAATTGAATCATGTGCCATAACCTGCGTTGACGGGATTGAATAAATTTCCTTTCAAAAAAGTTGACAGCTTATTTCTGGTACTTTTTTGTTATTATTCAGAATTCAAATCTGGTACGTATTTTTTAAGGTGTCAAAGCATGTATGAATATCTGTTTATACAAACATACTACAAAGCAACATTCAAAATTTCTCTGAAGAAATAGGCAATTGTAAGAAGTTCTCAATAGCTTCTCTCCAGGTTTAATTTCTTTCACACATCATTACAAGAGCATGGGACAAAAAGTTGGGACTGTAGCTGGACACCTTATTGTTATATCGTTGCTTAAAATTGTTTGACTTTGTTAATACATTATTGAAAAAGGTAATGAAGTGGAGAAGGAAATGCGGACGAGATACATTTACTTCTTACTTTGCCCTTTTGAAATTCGAAACAGAAAAAAAACGTGTTGACAAGAGGAACGTCACAATATTGTTTATGATCATTTCGTTTTAGAATTGCACTCCTTTATTCCTACACTGACCACCACAAAGTAACCGGACCCCTTGGAGTGCGGAATGGACTTCTTTTGTACCTAAATTGGAACATTATGAAGCATGCCAAAGCACGTCCCATTCCCATTCTAGAGATGTCCATTTCTTTGGATAAAGACATCTGATTCTTCTATTAAAACTTAAAATCTTGAACTCGCCAGAAAGCATACATTTATTGGTTTGCTGTGAAGCTTGCGTCTCATCACATACTACATGGTTGGCAATTGGCATTCATAATGTCAGTCACGTTACTTGACGTAAAGTTTCGGCATGCTGGCATATCATAACGGCCTACTATACTGTATATAAACTAATTTAAGCACAGCGCTGGTTTTACATTGATCAACTCTTCAGATTTATTATATAAAAAATCATAACACATTAAATCAAAATCGCAATATTTATGCTTCCATTTTTATTGAAGGATATCACAGATTTGATTATCACTTAATATACATATTATACATGTATGGTTATGTAAACGTATATTTTTATTAACAACTTTAGACTGCGGACGTATTCAAGTATGCAACAACGGTATATTATCGTCTGGTTTTGCAATATTATACTTTCAACTTTATCACATCAGAAATTGCTTGCTATATGTATGTTGTGTTGTGCAATATATTGTACACACACAAATGTATGTAGCTGTGTAACTTACCTCACATAACATACTGTCTGGGTCTAGGTCTAGTCTGTCTGGCTGAAGTGGATCGGGTGAGCTAAGCAGTAAAAAAAAAATGAACAAAAAGCGTCTCGTCTCACTCTCCCGTGCTCCTCTCTGTTCCTCTCTTTCTCACTCAAATTTACAATACACTGCTGCTGGTTTGCTGTTTGCTCTCACTTGTACTTGTACCTACTTGGTTTTGTAGCTAGTTTGACACAGACATCCGTCAAATATATGCAACTCCATCGTGCAGATATTTGGAACAGTTACGTTCTTTTTTCATTACTCGCTCTTGCACTGGTTATCCGGAAAATGCGAAGATGGCATTCACAAACACTCATTTTCGAGACGGAGTTGATTTTAATTAGGTGATTAATGTTGGAAATAATATGTATGAAATGAATGCAAAATATATCAAAAATGCAGCTATGATTATATTTGATAATGTACTATTATTGTGAAAACATGCTGTCAAATTTGCCATTGTCACATTTGGAACTTTACTCTTTTCTATACATGTCGGCTAAATGAAGGTTGTGTTTATAATATAAAATGCTTTGCAAGATAAAAATGTAGTTAAAATAGAAATGTTTTAGTAAGAATGTGTAGTTGTCACTTCCTTAAATTGGCATAATACTCTTATTACTCTTCTTAATTTTTATCTATCATTTTAGCGCGAATTTACCAAAGGTATTAGTAGAAAAGTTAGCTTTTTGTTTCTTTCACACAGTGATTTGTTTAAGTAATCGTATTACAAAACATCTTGTTTATTTAAACAAAGTTATGCATTAAAAGTGCTGGTTCTGCAAGGAATGCGCCCGGTGGATTTGATTTATGATCTGAAAATGGTATGCAGAGTAGGAATGCGTCATACAGTTCGTTCACAATCCATTGTTAAAGTTGTTTGCTTGTACGCTACGCATGTCTGTTCACGAGCTGGTTTGCCTGGCTTTTGGCTGGAATAGAGGATAAATTGTACATTGCAAATTACAGTCTAAGAATGAAAAATCCAAAATCATCATTAAAAGCAAAATTGTTGTAATCTAGCAATCATCTGTCGCCACAAATCCAGTGCTTATGCCATTCGCATATCCAGACAGAAAAAGAAGAGTATAAATAGTTGTCTAAATAAATTGTTCTCTGAACAATCTATGTAATGTCGGTTTGAGTAGAATCAGTCGAAGAATAATACAAGTAAACTTTTAAGATAAGTCGACTTAAACTTTATAAAAATCCATGAACTATTGTCTACTTTTTGCAAGCCGCCAAGAATGCTGATATTACTTGTATCAATTGATTTTACAAGAACATGATGAGAAACATACAGTACAAAGCTCACATTTTTAAGTTTTGTATGAACGTTTGTAGCGCATGCTATTTCATTTGATGCCAGAGACGGAATCGGTGTCCGGTAAATTGGTAGAGTCCAATTCGCAGACCTATACTAATTCGCAGAGTCTTATACACATAAAGACCAACTCGCATAAAAGGACGATTCATAGAATGGTCAATTGTTAGAAGCGGTAGATTTATAGAGTATTGCAATTCGCATACAAACCAATACATAGAAAATGTATTCGCATAATTTTGTTTTCAAGTCTTATGTATCGACCAATGTACTGAACAAATGGTGTGGTTTTGATGGAATATCTTCTTATACATTTTTCTGTGTACGAGCTAGTGCAAAGAGTTGATTTATTCCAAAATTTGATAGTCCGCAGACCTTCGCTGTTTTTTCATGGCTTCCATCAAAAATGTCATTGAATAACTCTTATACGAAAAAATACAAGGAGAAAACTCATCAAAGGCACACGATTTTTTTAGTACATCCATCAATACAAAAAAAGTTTTTTAAATATGCTGTACTGCTATTCAACAAAAATTCACATAAAACGTTTAAAACCTTAACGATACCTTTGTCATATTATAAACGTTTAAACTTAAAGTTTTCTTCAAAATTTTCAAATAATCTCTTCATTGATATATAACTATAATATTAACTTGAGAAATCTAAGAGAACTTACTAAGAGTATTAACTTAAGAATGTTTTTTTTTCTAGAAATCAACTTGACTAATTTAAATGATCGTACTTCGATCAAAACGATCGTCAGATATTGCTTTTAAATAATCAGAATCATCAAGCACTATGGTCTACTTTGGTTTTTAGGCGTCTATCTAAAAGTCTATACTTTACTTTTTGGATTCCCCTAAGCCTTTACCTATTCTAGTTACATTTTCACTCAAAAACATTGCTCAGTCTTAAAAACTTCAGTGCAAGTCCATTTAGTTGGGTAAGACCAACTAGGATTACTATTTATTTAATGATGCCAACCTTCCTTTTTGTTATTTGTTCGTGGTATGTTGCCTACAAATCGGTCATAGCAATTCCTAAATGAAAAAACATACATGACATAATATAAATGTCCTACATAATTAAGTTATCATTTTTCTTGTAACAGATGGGGAGAGATCGAATAATGTTAATACTTTGTGCCAGTAGTCCAAGCAATGAGTGATGAAGTTTATCTGCTAATGTTAAGGCGTTTTTTTTTCATTTTTATGCGAACGACACTTATGTTAATTGAGACACTATGCAAATAGGTTTTTATGCATAAAAGTCCCTGTGAATAGTTTTTATGTGAATAAGCTGTATGCGAGTAGGTGCAGTATACGAGCTGGGTGTATGTGTATTAGACGAGTGCGGGTTAGGTCGTATGCCAATCAACTTTCTGTGTATAAGCCTAGAATCGACGGAATCAGGCTTATTCTCCTCTAACTCATTATTTACAAACAACGGAACAACACGCATTCTTTCCTTTTTTTCGTACAACGAACAACAACTTCTTGTCTTTTTTATAATCCTGCAATTCATGACATGATCTAGATTCAACATCTCATCGGGCAGTCGTGGAGGGATTATTATATTCAACTATATTAACGATAATATGGATAATTCAAAATGATTAGCTTTATGATTGGTTTGCCTTTGCATTTTAAGCGTCCTGTGTAATCAAGAGCTTTTAAGCATGTCATAAACCGGACTATTATTACAACATAATCGTTATTGAAGACATTTGGCTATTCACCATCATGTAAGAAATCATTAGATTTTAGAAAATATGTAGTCCCACGATTTGCAGTTTTCATTTTTATGTCCGTTTAGTTGGCTTCTGTCCATTGACACTAAATAACCTGTTGGTTAGCTCTCACTGGTGATCTGGTGGATATATATATACATATTTCTCCGAAAATGTTCTATTAGTAGTTATTTCCAATCAATACTCAATTTTAAGTGATGAAATACAAAAATACTCTCGAAAACATTTAGAATTACACATTTTCCAGTTTATCTTGAACTCGCGACATGATTGTAATCGTAATGTTTGGGTTGTAAGTGTTGTAACTCAAAACTCGTGTGTTGATGTTTTTATGAACCCAAGATGAAACTGATTGCACCACATTTATCTTTTCTCGATATTGCCAATTTACCTGAAAACATCTGCAAACTGAAATCTCAGCCACAGACAATAAATGATGAAAGCATAAATATCCAAATTTCTTAGTAATATAAATAAAATCTCGAGGTCATATCGTTCGTTACATGTTTTTCATTTACGAAATTATGGCTGCTTCTTTTTTTATTCTTCAACTGGTCATTGTTCTGTAACAAAAAGAAAAAACTTGTGTATTTGAAGAACTTACCATGCTTTTGTTTTTGCCATCTCTAGATAGATGAAAAAATCAAAACACGTAAAAAAGAAACAAGTTGCCTTGCACTTGCATTGATGTTCTTGGGTTGACTTGCTCTTCGTTCTTCGCTTCTTGTTCTTACTCACCTTTCCATGAAGCCGTTTTCCAGTAGTAAAAACATTGAACATTTTTGCAGATTTGCCACAAATGGCTAATATATATGCGACGGATAGATCACGATTCACGATCACGACGGAAAGATCATCTTTTATGCCTTGACTTCACAATTTGTCCGTTGCATATTTTCCATGCATGAATGAATGTGTATGTATTTGTATAGTTTGTTGTGCTTCTTTTATTCATATGAATATTATGAACTCGAAGAAGTTGTTTGTTAGCATGTTGTGTGAAAATATCTTTAGCGGTTACACCATAATAATTTATTATGAGACTAGATTCAGTTAGTTTTACAGAGAATATAATCACTATTAATCACATTTGCATCTACCTTCAGTTTAATCATTGCTCATGTTTCATATGACATTGTTGGTCCAGTTCAGCCTAAAAAATGTGTTGATTTTCGATTTCTGGAAAAATTTCATACAGGGTAACACGCATTAAATTGAACAATTATCAAGTATGTTGCTACTTATAAATTATGTTCTCTGATGATAAGATGCCAGACAGTGATAACTCATTAAAAATCAGTTTGCACTGTCATAAAATTCATTCATTTAATCTTGCTGAAATGTCAAAAAAGTGTTATGTCAATTAAAATCTATATTTTGCAGCTTAATGTTGAATGTATATAGAAGACAAATACACATACGTGTATATTATATGCAATTCAGGTTGGGGTAGATTGATCCACGTCCACTACTACTGTGCTGTAAGGTGGTAGTGGTGTGTAACATGCTTGCTTTGTTCGTGTTTTGATCAATGACAATCTGACTAGAAGTCAAGTTTATAAATCTATGTTGCCGGAGGAAAAATACAAATCTAAAATCGTCCACTGTGACTGGTATTTATTCTACGCATCATCAAAAACCGTCTAATTGACAACTGCACTGGCGACATTATTATTATAGAATTACGATTACATGCGCATGCGCAATGAAATATTAAAAGAGTAAATTGTACTTTTACCTTTCAAGCATAGTACAGTTAAGCATTTTTGCATAAACACTCTTGAGTCGTAAACTTGATTGTAAAAATTAAGTCCACATACATAATATGTGGTCATATTGGGACAGATTTTAGGATTGTATCCTCAACTATTTAGTATGTATATTTTGCAAGGAGTCGATATTGACAGTCTGGACAACATTTGTTGGAAGATTTTAACATAAAAACTTACTACGTACTTGTTGGATGTTTGTTCTGGTTGAGAGATTTCATGGTAAACATTACATTGACTATAGATAAACTTGTCCATAAGCCTTGGCGTCAGGTAGTCGCAGCGTAAAAAGTGCGTTATTTCTTGACTATTATTTTTGTTATTTGTTGTCTTCCAAGAACTACTGACTTTCTTTATTTGTCTTATGGGCAGCAACCAACCGTGTTAAAAAGATGATGTGGTGGTGGGTAATGTTTACTCTTAGCTAAAGTTATTCTCTAATCTAAACACTAGGCATAAATTATCGTATCTGGAATCTCAAAAAGATGACCATGACTAATGGAAGATTTATTTGCCCACAAAGTTCTTAATGAATCATTGTTATCAGTGATTTAATGACTTCCACCTGCCACTGAAGATGTGTGATATAAACGAGAATGACAAGCTTCCAAATTACGCATAACATACCATAACGCAAATACTTACAAAAGTCAAATTCAAACTTGCACATAAATAATTTTAAGAAGTCAAATATTTCATTTGCATTTTTATCTCTTTTGTCAAGTACCCAGGCTAACCGTATAAGGAATTAGAATTATGTTTTATGACTTGGGTAGGAGTTGCCAACTGCCAAACTTACATGTACTGTCTCAGACAAAAATTTCAGATGGTTTTATGGAACCTCTTCAGCACATAGCATATATTTTATATAATTTTAAGTAGCTACGTAATAATCTTTGCATATAATTTAATTTGTTGCGAATCTTTGTTTTTCCGGCTCCAAGATAGGTAGCATAAAAGGGGGAAGAACTCTCCGTATAAAGCTCACATGTACGAGAGTTATGATGATATACATTCACGAACGCCAGTAACAAGCTCTTGAGTGAATTTTTAGAGTTATAAGAAGGATGAAGTTTGTAGAACCCTAAATTCATCCGTCCGATGGTGGTGGTAGATGCACGAACAAAACTGAAGTAACAAAACAACGAAGTTCAGCTACTACCGTCGTGTCGTCCGTGCTGTCGCAGTTGAAGCAAGTTTTTTCGAGAGCTGCAAGTTGACTGCTTGTTTGTGAATATTACTCCCCTGCTTCTGAAAGTATTGCTGGTATCTCAGGAGGTAAAAAGGTAACACCTTTATCAGGGCTCCTCCTCGTCTGTCTATTTGTTTCCGCCCCATATAGTAATCATCATGTTGATCACTCATTCCATCCTCAGGAAAAGTTGCACACCCAAAAAATATCAAGAAGTGATGATGAGGTATCGCAGCATAAAAACTCTTAAAAATTAACTCCCTGACGGCATGATGCAGTACACAATTTTTTTCTCTTTTACCCAAGCTTACCACACTGAAGCCAAACGTAATACTTTGAGAATGTAACAACTTTTTTTCATTTTACTTTATTACTTTACCCCCACACACAGAAACACTTGCTCGCTCACTGGGCATGATGAATAGAAAGCTTTCAAAAAAGTTGCTTTTTTCATTTAGTCAGTCCAACGAATGATCCTTCTTCCTATCGTAATAATAATGATGGTTCGCCACAAAGAGTTTCTCTCGTTTTATGAGCTAGCAAGAAATTCATGTATTTTTCTGACCCCTATTCTTTTACTACTTTCTTCGCGGTCTCTCTCTCTCTCTCTCTCTTGAGTCATAAGCTTAACAATAATATGTAATATGATTGCGATATGTGTATTTATTTCTATTCAGCACGGAGTCGTGGAGTGGTGTAAGAATTGCATTTGATTGTTTATATTATTATTACCTATTTTGCGTATATTTCAATATACTCACAACTTGAAACACTCCTTTAATTTTCTACTCACGCATCGGCAGACTAAATTATTGTTACTTCTTTCAAAGCGCAAGTTTTCAAAACACAAGAACAATTGTTCATATAATATGCCCTCCTACAAAAGAAACGAGAATAGAATCAATAGAGTCAGTACAGTATTATATGTAGCTGAGTAAAATAAAAAAAGACATGCAATACGAGAATCTATAACTCAGGTGGACGAGAAAGTTCATGTCAAAAATTCCATATATTTATTATACATAGTTTACGTTTGTTTTTTTTTGCGAAATTGTTGGGAAAAATAATTAACCTGTTAGAAAACTCTGACCGCCTCCAGTGGTGAACATAAAGAAATAAACGAAAAAATGAAAGCATTAAAAAAGGATTTAATAATCATCATCATCCTTGTGATTAAATTACATATCGCATATATGAATATCATGTAGTCCTCCCTTTTCCCTCCCTGAAGGCTAAAATGAAGTGTATAATATATTTTCTTGCATGAAGTTCTTTTCAGGTCGTTCCGGAGAAATGAATAGCGATTGTGTCAGTGTCAAGTAGTCAAATACACTTATTATAAATGCATGAAAAACTGAAGTAGAAATAAAGCTCTATTTTAAATTTATTGATATGCTTATGTACGTTTTGATGTGATATCATATCATATCATATCGGTCAAATTATCACGTATGCTAAATTGTAATAAAAAGTTAGCAAACTTTTTTTTGGACACAAGCGAAAATACATCAGTATAAAAATTATCGAAAAATACATAAAGTGAGTAATGAAATTGAGCGGCAACAGTCTTAAGATAGGTAGGAAAGAAACATTAATACAATATGAGACGGCAATCTAACGACTGCGATAAAATAATAATGTTTGGTTGGGTGTTTTACGAATTGATTGTATGTGTTTTATAATCTATTGGGATGCGCTGTGAAATGCATGTCTAAGAACTTATGAAATTAATGCTATACTGAATACTGAAACATGCTTATGTATATGCTGTGAATATCGTAAAAAAAAGGAGACAGTGAGTGAAAAATCTCTTCAGTACATGCATATAAAGAATACAAATAGATTCATATGTGTAATGTGTACACAATTACACATAAGAATATACTCGCATGTTGCGGAGAGTTTGTTGAAGTGAGCCTGCTTCTCCCTTCTCTCTCGTATAAAAAGTGATGTGATGATATTTCTCTAATGCTACTGTGAACTAACCAGTATGCTACTTCGAATGAATCTTTTACACACGACGAATTCAGTCCGTCATTAGACTTCGATCTGCGAAGGTGATCCGTTTTTATGTTCATTCTGCCGCACAGATTCTTTTTTCTCTACCCAAGAAAACCAAGCCACACAGTTTATTCTACACACCCAGCCGCGAAGTCAGTGTTTCCTTGTTTTATTTCTAGCGTTTCATTCTAATACTCTATTTTAAACTGACGATTAAGCAAAACAAAACAGTACATTAGTGATAGCATAGGTAATAAGACAAACCATCTCTTTTTTTAAAAGCATGGGTTCATCATTATCATCAGTAAAAGTTTTATGTTCATCATATATTACCACCCTTAATTTACATGAGACACGCCATTCCCGTCAACAAAAACAGGAGATAAGATACACGACAAATACACGAAAACGTAGCATCATCATCGTAAAATAGGCACATGCTAATACGCGTATTGTTTTCACCACCCCTTCTGTGAAAAATCGTCACGGGACGTTCTCATTTTATGGATGAATTGAGAACAATGGTAGATAGATCTATTCATATACTAAAGATTCATAGTACTCCATTGTTTTAGAAAATAGATGATGGAGAAGTGCATTTATTCAGCTAGCATTACGTAAATTGCTGGTTTACTTAGCTTTAGTTTGGAAGTTTTATAATTAGAAGATTTATTATTTAATTAGTTTTAACCCACTTTCTCTCATAATCGTTTAGAATTAAATCAAAGCATATTTATGATAAATACAATCTAGAATATACAAAAAACATTATTGTTAGACATCCTGCTGTTTTTTTTAATAATTAAAAGCATTTTTTTTTCTTAGAACGTTATTCAAAAGAAATGACAAGTGAATAGGGAATCACTATATCTCGAAATTGTTGTATTAAAAAGTATTTCCATAATATGCCCAAATAGCGCGTGGTGTTTTGCTATGAATAGGCTTGGAAGACGTATGAAAACTCTTTGTCTTTTAGCATCATGGCATCATTGTTGCGGTAACAGGACAGAATTTAGGCACTAGTTAATATTTAAGAAGATGTAAAAAAAAGTTTCATGAATAGGCTTGGCTTGGAATCAATAGCAAAACCACGCATTGTAGAAACTCAACCCCTTAAAATTCTAAACCTTTTTTACCCCTTTCCTTGAAGTACCTGTCTTGCCTACTCGTTTTTTGTCCTCCTGTCGTGAAGGTTGTATTCAACTTTTTGAAGACCTTTTCTTACCACGTGCCCTCTTTTCTAAGATAATCACCAATGACGCATCATTTCATAGAATTTTAGTTGCATCATTGGGTCTCGAATGAGCTGATAACTTATGGAGATAATAAAAACGGTAGCATTCTGGATGTAAGGTTTAGACTACGATAAAAAAGGACGTGTGTTTATGCTTAGGAAATGAAAATGTGCTTTAAGTCACGTAGGTTTCTTTTTATCTTCTGTGGGATAGTTGAGTATTCGAAAGAAAATGTGATTACTGTGATTTTTGTCTCTCTGCTTTTATGTATACTATAAATTGGTACAGTGGCAATAATCTGCGGTGGAAGTTTTAAAATCTTGATTTGGTGTTTTGAAGGCGAACTTGTGAAGAAATACGTTTTAAAGGCCCTTTTGCTAAAAACGTGAAGAAATGTAGCAAGAGCCACATGTATTATAATAATATCACACGTAAGTAAAAACATTCAATTTTATACTATATTCAAACTTATGAGGTTGGTTAAAATATTCTGAATTCTGAACTTTCATACAAGGTTTTTTTCAAGTTTTAAATTAGGACCATATACATTTCTTGTTCATTTAATTAAAAAGTTGTGTAAAATTGTACATGTTGTTACAACTTTTCCTATTTACGGTAAAATGCATTTGAAATTCTAAGGGAAAAAGTTTCTGATAAGGTAAAAGATGTTCAACGTATTTCTGCATTCAAAACAAAATTACTAACATCTCATAAAAGTAAATTATTCTGAGAAAATATGTTTAGCCATTTTGTACTATTGAAGGTATCTGTGAAATCTGGTATTTTTAGATTAGTTTCATACGCTGAAAATATGTGTAGATTAGATCATGGAGTGAATTTTACTTTCACTAATCGATGAAATGTCCCTTTTCTACAAACATTGCTTGTAAGCGTTGTATCGTTTCTTGCATGCAAATTTCCACGATACGTGGGTGAAAACAAGTTTCCATTCTATTTACAATAGCATCAGATTCAAGCTGACACACCTGCATCAAAAGTAGTAATAGATCTTTTAATAGCATGTGTGTCGGTCGTCTAATTTTAATCATTTTCTATTAAATCACATCGAAGTGCGCCTAAGAAAGTGGAGATATAACGAGAATAGTTTTATATCTTGATTTCAGACGACATTTCAAAAATTAAATGAAATTCAGCAAGCATGTTTAACTTCAATTCTGTAAGCAACACACACATACATAATATAGGTACATATATATACCATACTATTTTTAATCTAAAAGATAACAAAGTGAAAAACAGCTTGAAAAATATGCTCTGTCCGATATGATTTGAGCTAGATTTAAACATGCAAGCAACTTTGGTAAAAACGACTATTTTTCTTTATTCTGAAATTGACTTATGCTGACTCATTTAAAAGCATCCTTCTTAACGTTTAAGTTTTTATGAAGTCGTTTTGAAATTTTCGTTTTTATGCGAAAAAAAATCTGAAAGGTACAGACAGTAATGAGTCCAATTCTTTTGTTTAAAAAACAATGTGAGCCGCATACATACAAAATTAAAACATAGGAAAACAGAATAAAAATTAATAACCTCTTCGTTCCACTTGGCTTGTTTGTGTGACAAGGCAGGCAAACATAAAAAATCCAAATATGGACTTGGTTTTATAAATAAATGCAGAGACTAAACTACTAAAACATTTTTTGTGAAAAAACAATGCAACCCCTTCTTCACAATCGTTCGCGTTGTTATCCTCATCAGTGAAGTCGAAAAATAAATGCATATATATTCCACTATTCATTTTCCAGCAGCCATTTCGTAATTTTCGTCCATCTTGCTGCTGTCCACCTCCAAAGTATTAAACGAACGTATTTTATAGCACTCACAAACTCACAACCCTGGCTTGTTTTATTATCCCCATTAACTCTATTCCGCGACTCCCCAAATTTTCATTTTACTTGCACAAAATATTCTTCTGCTGATGGGGTTGTTGGTGGCGGTGGTGGTGTTTTAGATATATGTACGCATATCAATATTATTTATTTTTATGTGTCATCGTCAACATATTCATAAAAGATAAGGGAAAAGGGTTAAATCCTGTAGAAGCAGGAGGCACACGTCCACGACACACGGATTCACATGTATGTATGCACACACACTCATCATTCTCATGCAAGAAACGCTAGATACATCAGCAGCAGTCTAGCAAAGCCAACCACATTATTTTAACTCCCCCTTTTTCTCAAATGAAGGGGTTCAAAAACTTTCTTCCTCCTTGAAAACATGTACATAAAGCAATACATACTTATTCTGCCAGTCAGCTAAAACTACTCGTTTTCAAAAAATACTATACTTGTAAACTACTCATTGTTTTTTTCTATACTTTCTATGAACATTATAGAATTTTGTAGGGCATATTGAAGTTTATAAAGTTTCCAGCAAAAGAAGAACATTATATGTATGTATACTGTATACGTTGGCATCTGTACTTATTAAATTCCGAACATTTTGAAATTTTTCGTTTGGAATAATTTACAATCTTTTCAATTCATTAAAGACGAACGTTGTAAACAATAGTGCATAATTGCAGATTCTATGAAAATGATTCGCATATTATGTAAGTTAACTCAATTTTAAATTATATTTGCTAGTAGCGGAGTAAAATAAGTTATTATGATAAAATAAAACTATCCATGAGCGCAAAAAGTGCATTTTATGTAGAAGGTTTGATAGGTAGATTATTTAAACTAATTGCCAGAGGACAATCTGATTTTCACTTGTACTTTGAATCATACGCAAAAATAGTTATTAATCTGGCATTGTCATTCAGATAGTTCAGTGACATCTGGAAACTGAAAATAACTTATACTCCCCAAACCGATAAACCATTTTTTTTACTCTACTTGTTCAAGAGTTTTAAGGCTGTTTAAAATCAGCTTTGATTTATTTTGGATGCAAGCATTCTTTTAAAAAAAATGGGTACGCTAATTTGCATATAGAGACGCTTGCACCAAGTGATCTGATGATGCCGATCAAAGAGCTTTGTCGTGTGATGATGATGTGTGGGGTGTTTTATGTGAAGAACCTTTTCAGACAAAAATATTCGATCGATCGAACTGAATCGACAGGACATCTATAAAAAATCATAATAATACGGGACCCCACCAAGAAGACAAGATCATTTTACGTACAAAAAAATTCATTTACATTAGTACTCACAAACTCGCATGCATACATCTAAAAAAAAGTCCTCGTATTGATTTTATCCTTTGGAAAACTGGGT
This sequence comes from Entomobrya nivalis, assembly GCA_034695485.1. Lineage (NCBI taxonomy): Eukaryota > Metazoa > Arthropoda > Collembola > Entomobryomorpha > Entomobryidae > Entomobrya > Entomobrya nivalis. The sequence goes on along the minus strand of JAQFZH010000078.1, from coordinate 39,854 downwards.
CTAAATTTGTATCTCAATCCATTCACAAATAGTAAAAAGAGATCAATACCATTGATTCTTATGAAAAAGGAGCATGATCACCAACATCAATACAATTTTAGTTTTGTTTAAAAGTGAGACAGTTTATCTACGACTTGGTTAACATTTGCATATAATTTCCATTCATTTTTTTGGAATGTTTTACATAGTCAATACCCCAGCCATCTCCGTACATGCATAAATCAATAGATCGTTTTTTTATAAGAATCTCCTACACGTTGTACCATCCGACAGGCACAACTCACCAGCCGCCACAATTCCATCATCATCATCAAATAAAAAATATTGTTTCAGAAACACACATACACACACTATTGACACTTGTACAATCACACATCTAATGTGAAATGAATGCGTCACACACAAACACGCATATATTTATTCAAATGAAGGCTGATATCAGATCACCCTTATCATTATTCAGGTGGGCCGATGCGTAACGGTAATCATCAGCCTGCAAACTTATGGCATGAGCCAATGAAGAACCAGGGCTGAATAATTTAAGCACACAATGTACAATAACAGACAGGATATTAAAATCAGTTCATCTAACCTAATACATGCACCAAAAATTATCATATTTTTCTACTTTAAATGATCACAGTACAAATTTATGTCTCATTCATGCCATTTCAATTAAATAATTATATTTCATTCTAAAGTTTACAGCATGAGTTGCTTGCATTTTATGCCACTATGTACGATTTGTAATTGTAATCATTTGTTGTTATAATATATATGTGCGCGTGTAAATAGTGTATTTATAGATTTCCAATATTTAATATGCATGTCCTGCGTGCAAGATTAATTTAGTATGTTAATTAATACAATGTTTAACATATTAAAATTTGACGTTTGTATGTACCAGGCGGTCATGTTATCCATTTGTCTCATTTTTTGAGGATCTTGCACAGTGCGTTTTCCAACAGAATTAACGCTGCGCTGTTTTGCGGTATCAAAATTATCCGTCCAATGTTGGTTCTGTAAAATACATATAAAATAGCATGTTTTAACTTGTACTATAAAACACAAAAGTATTATTAAATATATGGATGCAATCTGGCGTAAGTAATCAAAAGAATAAGAATTACATTTCAATTTACAAAGACACCTATCAAAAATGACACTAAAATTATACCTAAACAAACTCACACTGAGCAAGCACAAATTGTGATCATTATCATTACTATAATTTAAGACACCGTACAAACTTGTCTTGTGAACTTGTGTGATAGCAATAATTGCCCCATTGTCGTACCATAAAAAATTACATTGTCAAAAACTTATTTAGCAAGTAGTACAAAAGAGGAAGTATTTTGCTGTATAATGACTGTATTGCTCAGGCAATATTGTATATTTTTCATGAAAAGGGAAGTCTCATATAGTCGCTCATCGGGGATCCTGAAGTGGGCAGGTACCCTTCAGTCAAATGGGCAGGGATGCTTGAAATATGTATTTAAAGAATGACTTTCAAACTTTATGCTTGTGTGTTCAGTGTTCACCGCAACACACTTCTTTCAGAATATCCCGGCATTGCTCTTGTAATACTTTTTTTGTGAAATACATACAAAAATATCATATATTATTTCAATAGTACTAATCAACTATTGTTGATTGCCTTTTAAATACATTTACTTCATTATTGGAATTGAAAGCTTAAAGGCAAACCAATTATTGTGTAATGGCTAAGATAAATTTTTGCTGTATAAAGACATTTTTTAGACATTTTTAAACCCTTCAAATCAGTCCATTTAATTTAGTTTTTGATTCAATTAGCATGAAACTATTTACAATTATACAACTGATCAAGCCAACTTCCTCCCACAACTCACTGCCGAGCAGTTACAAAAGGTTAAATTACGGCCTACTTCATATTTATAAAATCTTGTGTATCTAATAAACTGAGTAATGATACTGCCACATTTTTAGATTAAACACAGGGGCAACCTGTCAATAATTTTTTGCTTAAAGGCTCCAAGTAAAAAAAGAAGTTTTGGTTTGTTCGTTCATTATATATTAGTCAGCAAAGAGGAAAATAGTGAGGTACATACAGTGCATATACGTCTAATATATTTATTTCCTTCGCAAGAAAGCTATATTGTTTGATGTGATAATGATTTTATGAACAGAGCGTTTATAATATTTACATTAACTTGCTTGAGAAGGTGAGTTGTTCACTCCTATTTTCGCTAAATCTCTTTTCACTGCTCTGCTCAGCTAGTTTTAATCTTCACTGTGTATGTACTACTCCTGCCTATGATGAGACGATGATAGATGAAGATAATGAATCTAGCTAACCTGGCCTAGGTCATCATAATTATGTGCCAAATTACCATTGTTCCTTCATCATCTCTGCGGAACTTGAAATATTCTTTGCAATATAATTTCTTGAATCCATCAATATATATTTGATCCATTTCACTGATGACCCTTATTTAGTATTTCACAATCAATCATCATTATTACTATTATTTCTTGTAAGCCGCGTCTTCAGAGCAAGTTTTCCCAGACCCGTGACTCCTCTCAAGACAAACACAGTTACAAACATAAAAGAGAATACTAGCGTGGTCAGCACATTTATTTTTTCACTTGCAAGATGAGTTATTTTTTTGGTTTAGGGCACCAGCTACTAGCCACTACATCAGAAACAGCATTTGAGCTGAACCTGTAAAATTAATGAATAAAAATATGAAATAATTTTAGTAATTCATTTGTAACAAAGTCATGAATATCAAATCGTTTTTAGTTGAAATGCTAAGTATACCTTCTGCTCTTGAATTCAAGGAGTTAAGTAATGATTTAGAGTGAGTTCATTGTTCGTCTTCACATCTAACTCTGCCAAAATAAAAAATAAAACATTTAATTTTTTAAAAGACAAACATAATGCGAATGACAAATACACACTGTCATGTCATCTTTGTTTAGCTTTAAGCTTTAAAATTAAATTACTCATAAAACCTGGAGTGGTTTGTGATGACATGCGTGTCATAGCCATGTCACGTCAGGAAATCTTCACGTGTATATACAATTTATATCACAGCCTGTGTTGACGGAAGATATTATGACAAAGATGACCAAGGAATAATAATCACGTCAGACAGAATTACATGCAAACATGTCTCGTTCCCTTGTTTAGCATCGGTTAGCAGTAGAACTGTACGTTGAACTCGTGCCCTTGCTATAAACAAAGATATCATTGTGAGTTTTTTATTACGGAAAGCAAGGCAAAATAAGATGTTGAAATATTTGTATGCCTGATCTTGTGAAACAATAAAAAGTGTATTTAAAGCAAACTGGATTTTGACGTGTCTACAGTATTGCTGCAAGACTTAAATTCTGTACCTATGAAATGGTATCCAAATGAAGGGTCTCGTCTTGCCCTTAATAAAATACGGCATACTAAGGGCACAAGATTAGTGGCCTACTCTCTCAGGCAGTTGGGTCCGGTTTTTTATGATGCTTTCAAAATGAACAGATCCATTGTCCTTTATGTAAAAAGTATACCGTCTTTCTTGGTCTTCTTTAAAATAAAAAAAAGGTTTGTGTCGACACTCGGAAAGGTAAAAAAAAATCTTTTGTTGTGGCAAGTTCAATACGCAACGTCCTGTTATGCTGCAAACAAATCCAGGTCCTTGCATAATGATGACATGTGGAACGATGTATTGCATCACCAGCCTCCCTCCTTCGTGTCATTATTGTCTGTTTACCAGTCCAGTTTCTCTGTCAATTAAAGCATACACAATTGCTAGTAAAACAACTTTTTTAACTGATTTTATTATTAGCCACAAAATATTAGTGCACTCGCAAAACAACTTTCATGTCGTAAACTTACTATTCAAACACTTATAAACGACCAATCACAATCACACTCAAAAACCATTTTCAGGTTTTTATAATTAAATTTTAATGTACACACTTAATTTTTTATAAATGATATATTAGCAGTTTTAATAGGTATTACCTTGTAATGTAATACGACATGACTCAGTTATGCTTATGATGATATGATGACAGTTGCAAATCTAAGTTATGAAGAATCTTGCACAATTCATCACTTAATCTTCTGAGAAGAATTTCTTGAAACTGTTCATAACTCACCGAAATGTCATTTTAAGGACAAAGACTGATTATTTATGAAGTGCTTTGCACAGCAACTATTCTGGGGATTACATTTGTTACGTTTATAGACTGTATGGTATGAAAAATGAACCATCGTCTTGCTTAGATTTTTACAGAATGATCAATAGAACAGGGGTAATAATAATCAGCGTAATCATCAACATTTTTGCATTAACAAAGAGACATATACCCAAAGATATTCGTTTTCTTAGTTCTTCTGGAGGATTTTCATTCTCATATAGCATTTCATCGTCATTACTTTGTTGTCCGTTAAAATTAAAATTATCATTGCAAAGATTGGGATGTGATGACGCTAGGGAAGGCCGCTCTTTTCTTGGAATGTATACTAAGATGCACACTGAAAATGATCTCATGTGTACATCTTCTTCCCGATAAATAAAAAAATATGAGTGGTGTAGTACCGGCAAAAGTTGGCAGTTATTTTGGCATCATCATCTTGTAGAACACCTCAGTCAGTTCAGTCAGCATTACAATCACAAATGTATATGGCACGTAAGCTTGCAGCTTTAAGACAGATCCTAGCTTGTAAAAGATGCGTATTCTTGATCTTACTAAAATACATAATCATGTTGCAAAAATCTGCAAAGAAAGCAGTTGAGGGAAATGAAGATTCTCCGTGTTGGCCATGCATGCATATTATCCATGTATTTACGTGGTTAGTGCAAGCAAGCTATAAAAAGTTAAATAGTGAAATCAGTGTCATGTTTCATTTTGCATGTGTTGTTTGTAAGTTGTTATATATGCTGTACGCTAAAATGTTCCCTAACTGATCGTTGGTCTTTCGCGTATGCATCACTATTACGAGAAAGATCATCATCATCATCACTGTAATTTTGGCTGAAGAAAAATTGTCCGCGGTTATAAGATGTTATTTTTCTCAAGAAAAGGTTATGATGACAATGATGAACAAAAGCAGCCTGTAATATCTGTCTAAAAATCTCAGTGTATGCACGTTATCTTACAACAAGCAAAGTAATTAGGATAGGATTTTGTGAGTAGTTGCCTGTTTGTCTGTTGTATTTATATTCTATGAATTTGAAGAGATCTCTTCAAAGTTCTCCCTCTTTTGCCACAGCAGCAGCTTCTTGTGTTCATCAATTCTGATGCTGTATGCTGTTGTATATTGTCCGCTTGCACAGTAACTCTTTGGTTGAGTCTCTGTACTTGCTTACGGGCATGCACACACCACACATGTACTTTTTTAAGCACATGTGAGTGAGCAAGAAGCTATATCTTGTGTTTTTGTGAGGATGATCAGTGTAATGTCAGTATATTGGCACTGTTTACTTCAAACCATCATCATCGTACTTGCATTGCGTACTACCTTTTTTGCGTAAGCAAATATCAGCGCACCGCAACGTCGGTTTTATTACTGAAGGACATGTACCTATATGCCAAGCGTATCCATGTAGTGGATACAAGTGTATGATGGGATGTAAGAAGAAAAATTATTTTGCAAAACTCAGTCTTTGCACTCTTCTCATGAGAAATCTCAATGTGTATGATGTGTAGTGATGAGAGATTCTCCCCTTTGCTTACAAGAAGATCAACACTACATCCACCGCCACCACCACCAGCAGCAGTCAGTGCAGTATGTGCAGAGTAGTCGCAAATTTTAGAATACCTATTTGCAGCTTTCGCGTCGTCTCCCTCCACTTGAGTCTTTCCAATCCTTTCAGTGTTGTTACCTCATTTTGGCGCTTACTCTCTTCTCAACATCATTTTTTATACACAAGGTCGGTCACATCCCATAATAACAATCCAATCCAGCCAGCCAGGATTTTTTAAAGCAAAAGCATATAAGCATCATCATCATGTAGCATTGCGATAGTATATTGTCCTCTTCTCTTGTAGAAGTAATAACTTTGTATTTTGCATGTTTGCAAGCATCTATCATTTTTCTACCTGTAATTTACACACACATTTAAGTAAAAGCAGTAGAAATATACATATTAAAGTGCACACAATAGGGTAAAGCATATACAAGAGTTTGCTAAACTCCCTCGCTATTTTTTTCCGTCATTTTCATCTCATACTGGAATCGTAAGTTAAACTTTGGTTGGAGTCCAAAAAGATATCCTTATAATAATGTGTTTTGGACTTTAGGTAATATAATAAAAAATTGTTCTGAGATAAAAGGCGTGTATATATTATGTGTGCATTGTAACATTTTTTATAATAGCTTAAAACACCAAATGACTGTTTCTAATGAACTTGCAAACATTTCCCATTACTCCTTATTGTTTGCCCACTTGCATCCACACACAGCAGCATACAAATAAAGCCAAGTCAGGTTGCATTATTTTTTTTCTTTTTCCGCGAGCTAATCCTCTTCCTCTTATCATTCAACAGACGAAATAGTGAATGGACATTATGCAAAAAGAGTTCATACAGTGATAATAATGTGAATACAACACACATAAAAAACGAACATATACTGCAAATAATATTTTCATGTACACGCAAAAATACACGAAATACAGTGCATGTGTATTACGAACGTAATTCTTTTGCATTCATCTGACATTTTTTGACGGTTAGTTGTTCCATGACTGTTGCTACAAGACTACACTACACACAGCAGTCAAAAACTTTTAAAGCTCTAAATTTAATACAAAAAAGTGACCCCATCCATATAAACCATCATATCAGCATCACAAGTCATCGCGAAAAAAAAAGATACGAGATAAGTATCATTTGCAAAAACCCAATTACTGTATTTATATACCTACATTGCAATGTCGTGTTAAGCATTTGTGGAGGTGGTTGTTATTTGGTGTAGAGAAGATCATTTTTTATTTCTTTTCTTGTTGTAGTGGTCATCTCATCATATCATCATCTCTCTCGCTAATACAATAATAATATATGTAATAGTATTAAAAATGCCAGCTGCAAGCAGCTGCTGCTACTTTACTACCCATTCAGTGAACTGTCAGTCAAGTGAAGTCGGTATAGAGCTGCGGCAGAAGTTACTTTCGTGACTCCTGTTGTTCCCTTTCACTTCCTGAGAAGTCTTCATTATTTCCTGGAATGGACTTGGTAGAAACAAGAAAGAGTAACCTGCTTAATTTGAAGTTTGCGTTGTTGTAAGCAATAGAATCCGGATAGGCATCAGTTCACACCAATGAGTTAAGTATAGAGGTTACAGTTTGCAGTCCATTCTATTTGTTTGTGTGGAGTATGCATCCTAAATGTTTCATTCTGCCAGAGTGCGAGTGCCACTATTGCTTTATCTTTCTTTTCCTGAAGTGATGTGGGTGATGGTGCGGTGGCGAAACGGAGATAGCTCCATAAAATTGCAATGATAGTGCAATTTATCCTAACATATCGACTAAAATGCAGAATAATATATTGTTGCATTGCATGGTTGTAATTTTTTCCCTCGCAATTTTATCCTTCACAGTTTTCTGTCGGTCAAATACTTTTAGCTTGTTTTTCTTACCGTTGATGCTGGTTATTGCGGCGATCATACGTGAATACATTCATTCTCCATATCGGTAAGATATGGCATGTACGTACATTATTTACGTTTGTATGATGAGATCATCTACAGCGTACATGAACATGATCATTACACAGCACACGCTTGTAAAGGATGAGTCTGACTGACTAGCTTGCTTTCCATCCATACGGCATACGGTACTTGAATGTACACAAGTGATTCACAAAACCATTCACTCTTACCTTTTATATAAAAATGTATTGGCACAATTTTAAAATATCTGAAAAGAGAGTATTGGTGATCATTTTCTCGTGGCAACTCTGGAATTGAATTCTTACAGAAAATATTTTGATATGCTCTGTGGATCACCTAACGTTTTTATGTAAATTTTCGCATTTTAACAGTTTTTCATTCGTGTGTGGGGACTAGTGTACAGCTGCTGTCGTTATTTTGATCATTATTCTAAAGAAATTCTCAGTGTATGTAAATTAAATGATTAAATATTAGCAAAACATGGTGAACATTTTTTGAATGTAACAGCTGTAATGCGCATGCACCATTTGCTGCATCTTTTTAGATTATACATGAACTATGCATTTTTAAAGAAAAAAAAATGCGATCCCTTCAAGCATTTTTTACTCTTTTTTTATCTACTCAATTGCTAGCATTTTTTCACTTGTCTGTCATTCATATTTTTTATGCATAAATTTTATGTAACGTTTAGACAGGTAATATAATTTTTCATTGTTTTATCAAAGTACCGCGTTTAGCCATTCTTATGATATTTTTGTCAGGATGGATGGTATGAAGCAATAGAAATGCCTTAGTCAATGCCGACATTTTGGTTTTTTTATGAATGAAAATAAATATTTTTTTCAATGAAAAACGCATCATATGCCATTGAAGAGGGAACCATCCCAAAAATACAATTCAAGAAAATATTGGTATCGTACTGTCAGAGACTTCTTTTGAGAGTTAAAAATACATGCACAAGAGATCAAAGATACGACAAAAATATGGAAATTGCAGGTTCACTAAATATAAAATATCACAATGAAGTTATAAGTTATTCATCTATCATAATTAATAATAATAATAGCATTATTCAGTAAAAAAGTACATAAAAATGTTTATAACAATAACAGTCTAAGATTGTCATGATGTTGCCGCTGTGCTTCAGTTATTAAGACAAGAACTCCAAAATGTTTTGAATCTGAAATGGAAAACATAAAGCATGCTACGTTTCAAAAAGGTAAATATACGCACACAGAAAGCAGAACTCTCTCCAAGAAAGTAATTCTGTTGATCACTCAGCTCAGCTCAGGTTTGTAAAATTGTAGAAAAAAGCTAACATCTCATGATTCTATTCAAACCATATACCGCTGTTGGTGATAGTGTTGCGGTAATGTTTATACTCACATGAATTCAATTCGAGTAATAAGTATTGAGCACAAATTCGGTAGAGAAATGAAATGCACGATAGGTTAGTGAACACACAATAGAAGGATAGCACACTTTTCAGTGACTTGACTGTGGCTCTGGTTCTCTGTCTGGTTGTTGTATTCAGAATAGCAGTTTATTTTTCCCTGCATTATCAGGCAGTGCAGAATAAAAGAAAGGATTGCTTCTCTGCTATAACATGTACACACACACGGATGAAAGTTTTCATACAAGACTACATAGTCATTAAAAAAGCTTAATTCAGCCCATACATCTGTGTAGTGAGTGACTTTTTGTTATAGTGTATCGATGGACAGACTATGAAAAAAGGAGTTGAGTGTGAGTTGCTGGCCCTTTCATTCAACGTTTTCCCTATTTTTTATGAACAAACGTTCATCATACAACAAACAAAGTACATGTATGACTTAAACCCATTCGCTCGACAATATATTGTCAGAGTAATATCAAGAGTGCAAGTTTTTAGTAACAAAATATAAGTAATCTAGCTTCGTTAAAAGCTTGCAATAATGATGTTATATGATGATGGATACAGCCAGCTCTTAGTGCTTGTTGGCAGTGAGAGAAGAGATACAACTAATAAATGAAGCGGTATATAGTAAAGTAGCGAAAGCACAACAGCTATCGAATATCGAATTAGCTAAATACTTGCCCTTAAATCGAATAACACATATTACAAAATATATTCATGTTTTCTTGTCTTTCTTTTAAGTTAACGGGCAATTTATTATGCATTAAATATAGGGTCTTCCCTTCGACCACTTTGAAACTTAAATATCTTTTTGTAAATTTTGTTGAAGTCTCATTTAATTTATCAAAAACTAAAGATTTTTAATAAGGAATCAGCATAAAATTCTATGAAACAAGTTTAATTTGCAAAATTAAATTAAATTCTAAATAGATGCCTAATTCAATATACCAAGTTTGTACGTCAATGGGCTGACGGAAAGTGTGAGACACGTGAAACATTTTTCGTTACTTAAAAAAGAAAGAGTAGCCAATCGTAATCGTATTTGGCAAAAAACTTAGGAACACAATATTCACACAATGTATTATAGTGATGATAAGTAGCACCAAGCTTTTTTACGTTTTCTTCCTATCTAAATTTTTAGTTCTCTCAAGCTTTTACTTTGCCACCACCACAAACTGCTAGTGCAAAAGCAATACAGCAACAATACATATTCATTACAGATATATACACGCACATGCTATACTACTTTTTGCATTTTAGTGTTGTATTTAGTGAATATTATTATTATTACATTGGGTTGGTCTGGTCTGCTTACATTTCACTTGCTCGCTCGCTTGGCTACTACTTTTACAAAAGAGTTGCTGTGTGATGTGGACCAGCTTTTTTCTGTATTTTTATTAGAGTTAATATTGTATTACTAGTCGTTTGTGTTGTGTGCGCTTATTTGCAATTGCGGCTTCTGCGGCTACTCTCACACTAGCTGGTTGAGTTTTTTAGAAGTAAGTGTAAAGCAAAAGTAAGAACAACATCACAAAATCTGGATAAGTTCTTATTATTACAGTGTATCTTTGTCGTATCTTGTAGTAAAGTTCTTCTCTAAGATAATCATATATGTTTATATGTGCGCGAGGGAAGATGGCAATTGGCAGTAAAAGGAGTAGAGAATGAGCATCATCATCATCACCTTAAAATCTCTAGTTAGCTTGTACAAGTGCACATTACACATACGACATTAGTAGGAGGGAGCAACTCTCTCGCTCATCTTCTCATTTGAACATACATCACAATCAGAACATCATATCATACACATCGGACCTTTGTCCTCGTGTTATTAAACTGTAAAAACGATCAGTTAGTGGAAGAGCAGATTCGCAGACACTTTGCAAGGTGTGTTATATGTAAAAACTATGATTTTACAGCAGTAAGTTGTTATCAGTACAGGGATTTTCTCTCAGACTCTTCCCTCTCTCACTTAACCCAAGAAGTTTGTACATGCATATCTTTTTTAGATTGCATGGCACTCATCATAATATATTATATATGTAGGTTTTGCTCGCAGCTATTTCTAGTAATACTTTACTGGAAAACGACGAGATATTAAGTGAGAACTTTGTCTTATGTACTGTTCATCGTATCATGCGAAAAAAATCACTTGTTATAAAAAGTCAATGTACATGAGGAAGAGTCCCATAAGCACATAATGTACCCAAAATATAGCATACAAACAAACTTTCTAGACAGACAGTGTTTCATGTTACGATATGGGTAGTTAGTCTAGTCCAGAGTGTGTTTTATGTGCATATACATACATGCCTGCATACATTTCACTTGAAATATCTTCCTTCGTAATAATTTTTTTCTCGACAACGTGATTCTCTCTTTCCCCGGCATTGATGATGTAGACTAGTGCTGCTGATGATGGTGGTGTTAAAAGTAAAGTGCACGACGAAGATAAGATTATATTGTTGTGAGATACAGAAAGAGAGAGAGGCCAAGAGTAAAAAACGTTCTTGAGACTTCTGCCTTCTTGTGTGTAGAGTGTGTGTAAAGATGCTGGATAGAAAAGGTAAACCTTCCGTTGATCTTCTTCAAAGTTAGTAGATTATTGGTTCTTGTGCTCCTCTCCAATACAGTTCAGTTTCTCATAAGACTTTGACCACGAGCTACGATAACGACTGAGAGCAGCGGCATAAGTTCATCCCTTTCTTTTACAACAGTTTGATTTCTTTTTAGCATGAGAGCTCTTCAGGTATAATCTACAAGTTTAGTTTTCGTGTTTTATGCAAAAGTTTAAGTGTACGAAAGGTTTGTTCATATATATTTTTTGTCGATTATAATGAGTTATTCAGTTGTCGTGTTTATGTTTCTGTTTTCTCTGTGTAAGTGAGAGCCAATATTATTTTTTCATGGAAGATGTGAAATGAATTTTTTATACAAAATTTAGGTGCATTTTTTATCAGTCTGATTTGAACTATGGGTATGATACTCAAATGCACAAAAAAATTTGACGGGTATTTTTTAATATCCATGTTGCAGTTTTGTAGTAAATCGCAATGTATTATATATCAATACCAACCTTGTCTGTAAATTAGATTGATTATGCATGCATTCGTGTGAACTTTAGTTGAACAAAACATTTAACACATCCAGTTCAGCTAGTAAAAAACAGTAAAAAATACGGAAGTCTTCCGTGAGAAAAGTTAAGAAAAAGGCAACACTAAAGGAAAAACTAAAGGATCAATTTTTTATTAAAAACGTAAAAGTAGGTTGTGTTAGGGAATAGGATGAATATTATTGAAATTTTATAATAAATTACAAGATCCTCCTTCTACTCTCATACAAAAGTTCACGAGAATTGTGGAATAACTTGTTTCCTTCCACATTTTGTGTCCTTTCTTCCACAATCGCATCAGTCTTTATTATCTAAAAAAAATCTGACAGTAATAACTTAGATCTTTTTTAGTAATTCCAACACCCAGATAAATTGGACGAGTATTTTGCCCAGAGTGTAAAAATCTAAATTAAGGGAAAAAGTAGAGTGAGTGGCTGATACAAATGAATTTATTCAGTAAAAAACTGATTCAGTATTCAATTGATTTTTAAGAGAAAATCGTGGGAATCCAGAATCCCCGTGTGAGCTGCACTGTGAGAGACTTTATCTGTTTATTTTTACTTTGTTAAAAAACACAAATTTTTGTAAACTTTAGGTATGACGATGATGATGATTCATGTTATTACTTTTTATTCATTCAGAGTGATTAGCAAGTTGTTCTGGGTCCTTCTTTTCATTCGACATAATGCGCATGTTTATACATAGCTACACGTAGAGCACACATCATCATTCTTGTTTAGGTTTACGCATATTGTTAAAAAACTAAACTCGACTATTCTTGGATTGCAATTGAATGAAAAGTAAAAAGTGAAGGAGACCCGGCAGAGTTGCATCCAAAGGCCAAGGACCCTCTTCCTTCATCCTTGTTGCTCGGAGGTAACTTTATGGTTGAATGCGACCAGATAGAAGCAGAGTGAGATTTTAGGGATATCTAGTTCTCTGATGAAATACTTGCTATTTATAGGAAACAAGTAAGGGAAATGTTTAAGCTTCCTTATTTTTTTAAAGCAAAAAAAAATCTTTCCTGTTGTGGTATAAAAGGGAGAAGAGGGACTCTTCTTCTAATGATAAAGTGAAAAGGAGAACCCTAAAAATACCTTACGCAAGGTTGCTTTATGTTTCAGATTTATCAGGAGAGGGTCTCTACAAAAAGGATAGGTTGTCACAAATATGAATCATCATCATGATCGTCGTCATTACGAAGATATTTTTTATCAGTGCACTGGCATTGCTGCAACCTCTTTTGAAAGCTTTTTTATTTTCTGTGTAATTGTTGGCATCATAGTTCTTAAAAAAGCAGTAGATGAATAAAAAACGTCGTTGCTTTGTAAAAAAAAACTTGAAGAGAGAATAGAGGATGGCTCAATATTATAGTCATCAGCTTAAAGTTTGACGTACCCTTAATTTCCATTTGGAAATCACTGTTTTTTATTCATTGTATGAATTTTCGTGGTTCCTACTTTTTATACATTAAACATCTACATAAATGAGCAGTTTTGGTATAAAAAACATCATGCATTATTTGGTAGATTAAAATCGTGGTTGGCTGGATTCCACAGGCTGGAATGAGCGTGTGAAAAAAATTCCCATGTTTTTTAAGAATTCGGATTTTATACGGATCTCACCCAACTTATCAAATAGAATTACAGGAGTATTAATGTTGATTTTAATTTTAGGTAAAAAGCAAAGGTGAATGAGGTTTTTGAAAGTATCAAAACCAAATATCATCATTTCTCATTATTTTTCTTGACTGTGTCTCATGAAATAAAGAAAATTCTCAGGCTCACGGTTCTCGCTGAGCATGAAAGAGATTGTCAAATGTTATTGATGTAATTCATGTAATGTAAACACTTTGCGTGATAGAAATTCAATGAAAAAAGTAGGAAGCAGGAAGGAAGACAGGGAAATCCAATATAAATACTTATCGTACTCATTGTCACATTGCCACTGTTTAGAGCTTGAGATACTTATGTTCTTGTGAACAATTTTCATTTACTCTGTTCAGTAGAAAATCATGGAGCAGTGCACTCTCACCTTCAACTTTCGTTCATTCGTGGATGGACGTCTTAAAAAACAAGACCAGTTTTATATTTTAGGTATTTTTGTTGAGTGAGTGTCATTGTCAGTTCAACATGATATTTCATTCTGTGTACTTTATAAGCACTAAGAAAATATTAGGGTGTTCCAAAATTCAGAAAAATGAGCCAAAAGAAAAGAAAACAATTAAAGCAGTAAACTTTGTTTCATTTCTTTGTTATTATTACTGAACTGTGCGCGCATTATTCTTCACTCTTTGTAAAAAATGTTGTCGTACTTTACGTACCAAACGAAAGCGAAAATATTAAGTACCGTACTTTTTTATGACGGTCATAATATAATATTAGAATTGTCGAGTAGAGTCGACATTCACTTTACTACAACTTTTTTTTACTAGAAGAACTGTTATTTTATCTCAAGCCCATTTTGTACCTTGGGCCAAAATATATTTTCTCAGTTAGTCAGACATTCACTGACAATTGAGACTGTTGTGTGTGTAGCAAAGGTAATAATAATATTCCTGTAAAATAGTTTACTAGTGAGCAGGCGTACGCCAAGAAGTAAGAGAGCTTTAAAAAAGATCTTTATCACATCACACAAAATATTACCCCAAAATTATTTATGTCTCACTTTATGAAGTAAACAGATTCTCCACAAAATTCTTTAAGATTCTAAATTGTTATGTTGTTCTCTTACGCAGCGAGCTTAATGTACCTTTAAGTACCTTTTTTATACTAGTATCAGTAACACTGACTTGTTCCATAAAAAATGACTTTGGGTTCAAAAATGCATTTTGTGTCACTTGTACTTGCAGGTACATTTTTATGTACCAAGAAAGTTATTGAAAACCCTGAAATCTCAGAGAGTGAGACAGTTTTGCATTAGCAGTCAGTTTTATTACAAGCAAAATGTAAGTTATGTCGTCTGCTTCTGCTGCTCTGCTCTGAATTTTTTCTACCAAGTTTAATTTTTATGTGTCGTAGTGTGCCTTTAAGTATCACGTAAAAATCAGTGTGGTGTAAATCTAGTGACAGTAGTTTGCGTGGTGAGTTGGTGAGGTGAACTTTGAACTCGAAAATACATACTATACCAAATCAACATGAAGTGTACTCCATAGTCCATCCGCATTGTGAACAATTGTGATATGATACGTATCATATTCACATCTTTATATTTGATACCTTTACTCCTTTGATTGAATTCAGTATATTATTTTCTTTCATCTTTTCCAGAGTATTTTTGTCCGTGTGCATTGAGCAGAGTGAGTCCATTTATCACAAAAGCACACAAGAAAGTTTTTTCATTTTCTTTTTTAGATTAAAAATCTATTGTGCTTAGATCATTGATGGTTTGGACGGTGGTGGCTGATCTCACTTAATATGGTTTAAAGAAGTTTTCCTTTAAAATGAGTGAAACTCAAGACGAAGGCAAAAATGATGATGGGGGTTATTCAGAATTTAGTTGTGACTGAGTAAAAAGAAGCAGGAGTAAGGCGAGATCTTTGATTGACGTTCTTGATAATATGTGCTTAAGGAAAAATGTTTTGCTTTCTAAAAAGCTAATCAAAACGAGGACAATCGGAGCGATTGCCTATTTTAAGTGAAGCTCTGCTGTAAAAAAAGATTGAAAAATGTCCTATTTATTTCTTTAAAGAAATTCTTGGAGAAAAAAGGAAAAAGACGCAACAAGTTTTATGTGTTTTTCTTGCGAATCGAATTGAAAGAATAGTATCCATCTGCTCCTTCTCCGGTTTCTTGGACTGTTTCGTCTTAAATCTCAAATTATCCATACGGTTTTCTTTCTTAATAGGTTTATGCATTCAATTCACCAAACCATAATGTCTTTTTAAAACATGTGTTTATCAAGGGCATCTATTTTTAGATTTTAAACTGATCATGTGCCTATAATAAAAAAAGGTTTACTTTTTTAATAGCAGAAGATGGAAAATAGATTCAAGACTTTCTAATATTTCCTTTCCAACTTAAATTATTATACTCTTCATTTTAAACCATTTAGTTTTGGTGGAAAATCCTTTGAATTTTTTTATTATTGTATTATTTTGAGAAATGGTAGTGGTAGCCATACGGGTTTAAAAATAAAATAATTCTAAAAGGAATCATCTAAGAAAACCAAAACTTTTTTTTGAGAGATAAAAGAGAATTTGCTTGGATATAATAAGTTCTCTATAAGAAGATACGAAATCCTGTTTTTCTCCTTTTTTCTGCTACGTCCTGACAAAGCGGTTTGTGCTTGCCGGCATTACGCTAGATAGGATTTGGTCGCTCATAATAATATTTAATCACTTACCGCTTTGTTAGCTATCGGAAACCGAAGAAGGAGAAACTTTTTTAAAGCTAGGTAAACAATTCGTTGAAATATAAGTAGAACGAAGCAAACCGTCTGACTGAACGTGGACACTTGAAGGGTTCACATGTCATGATCAATTCTATGCCTATTTTTTATGAAAGGAATCAATCTGAAAGTTACAGTTGTGCTACAGCATAAAAAAATAACAACAGTCCAGTGGCATCCTTTGAAAAAACATAAAATGGCTTGCACCAAACCAAAATATAATTTTTCCAGCTTTACTTTGAGCGGTACCTTCACAGGAAAGGATTTTTATTGCATATCTTGACAATACTCGCCATAAGCACGAGCTAGATTTTTTTAGTTATTCGTTACAGTTTCAATTTTCCAAGCCAGCCAACCATTTGGATAGTTTTTTTTCGTGATTTAAAAATAATAACAACTCATGACGGTATTCATCCAGAATATTATACATTTTTGTTCACAGCTGCTTGCCAAAGGGGTTTAAAAATTACATTTTCTGTCTTGTTGTAATTTTTTTCAATATGTGCGTATCGTATTTTTATCTGTATTTGTTCTATGTCCCTTTTTCTTACTTGGATACTTGTAAGGGTTAAAAATATCGAAAGGTTCAATAAGTAAAAAAGCGTCATCGATTCATTCATTTCAAAGATAGTTACATGCATGCACATGCATTATCATCCTCATTTTTTGTGTGGATCTTACCCTTTTACGCATGAGTATTGTGAAGTGCAGATTAAAATTGGAATATGTGTGTCGATCGGTCGACGCATGGTGTCTGGCTGCCTGCCTGCTTTTACCTTTCTTTGTCACAGATTCAGATATTTGGAATATAATGTGATGACCATTTTCCTTCCTAACATGAGTACAATTTTTTTCTGAATATACAAACCAAACGGGCAGATTGCACCTTGTACTGTTATTATTGCGTGTAGATGTAACATACCGTTTACTGCTACACACAACACTCAAAAAGGGTTCTTTGCCTGTGACTGAAGGGACTAATTCAGAATGCAGCAGCGGGCAGCAAAAAATACTCAATCACCCATTCCAACA
This sequence comes from Entomobrya nivalis, assembly GCA_034695485.1. NCBI lineage: Eukaryota > Metazoa > Arthropoda > Collembola > Entomobryomorpha > Entomobryidae > Entomobrya > Entomobrya nivalis. The sequence goes on along the minus strand of JAQFZH010000078.1, from coordinate 22,271 downwards.
CAACAGCATTATTAACAACCCGATTGATTGGGTTCGGATTTACCAATTTTTGTCGTGATCAGCAGAGTAACCCTTAATAGACCTCGAAAAAAGGGGTAGAAAGTGTAAAGGGGGATGAAGATGCGGAAGAGCAAAAAATATATATTTGATAAAAAAAGGATGAAGTGTGGAGTCCTAAGGGTACGTGCCAACGTACATTACATAAAAAAGGGTTTGGTTCGGTGTGTAATAATAATAACAATGATACATGTAGATCACACAAAAATGAATAAGCAGCAGAGCATAAGTAGTACATACTGCACTGCACAATATTCATTCATAATCTTGTATACAAAAAAAAGGTATTGTAAATGTGTGTTACATCACTGAAAAAAGTCTGGAGATCATGTGTCTGCATGAGCCCTTTCATAAAAGAGTTGGAAGGAAATGCCGATTTTTGTAAGTGACAAAGTGTCGTTTTCTCCTTCGGGTTTGCTGAGTTTGGTGTAGCCAATAGACGGGTAAAAAACTTTAATGCAAGGTAATCGCAGGAGTGGTATTACTATGTGACAGGAGTCCGTGGCAGGAAGGACTTACTACTTTATTCATTTTTCTTTTGATATTTTTTTTTACCTTTAAGCCGTTTTTTCATAAATATAAATAATGACACGGCACGTACCCCTTAACAAAAGGGTAAAGGAAACCTTGGGATTGGAAAATCAACCGCTACATAATGTAAAAAAAAATATACATATGCACAGAATGCAGAATAGATATTATGTTTGCATCAAAACGAATAACTTAGCGTGCAATCGTATGCACTAACTTAGGTTTATGTTGTGATTGTACAAAGCAATGCAATCAGGCATTTTTTGACTTAATACAGAAAATAGAAGCATTTCATTCTGATCATCTTTGATTTCGAAATAGATTTGTAGTTGCACAAGCTGGCCACACGTTGATATTGGAAAAGTATGAATATTAGTTCGTTGAAAGATTAAGAAATTAACAGTCATGAGGACTTTAACAGAGGTACACAGTTTGTAACTTGTAACATACCATTTTAAAATATTTATTGATCAAGTGTCTGGAGGAAATGGCGAAAGGTTGAATGCATCGTCCAATAAAATTGTTTTCTGAGGAACAAGGAAAGCTTTCTCACTAGAAAAGCATGACTACTGCACACTATGCACAGACAGAAAAGACTACACGTTTTAATTAAGAGACAGGACGTTATCAAAGAAAATTCAATTTAAGTTCTGTAAGAGTAGCATTATCTAGATGAACTTCTGGGATAGGTTTAATTTTTTATAAAGTAAACTTAGCTACGTTAACAGAAAATCGTACAATTAATAAATCAAACTAGTATTTTTTGGATAAAATTTAAACGTATTGGTATTTTCTTCACTTCGATTTTTTTACTTTACTCCACCCTTCACTCTGTAAAGCAAATGAATTTAATGAATTACAATTAAAATTAAAGGTTGTACGCTTAAACTGTGAACGGGACGTCCCGTAAAATCAAATAGACTATAGACCATATATATGTAACTGTATGGACATGCATGCATAGTCAATAGTCGTATCACATCTTCATCATGGTGGCGGCTTCCACTATGGAAGGAAAAGTAGGGAAACTATTCGAGTATTAACTACCCGTTTTTTCCATCAATCTTATAGATTGCATGATGCGCATGCATGCAACATTTTCGTTTTTTTTTAATGTAACATAACATGGGTAAAACTTATGACGCATGATTTGTACTTGAAAAATTGTAAGCATTGCACAGCTTTCATGCATTACACTAATATACCAAGTTGGAGAACACGTACATTCATAAAAGAAAGCCGGCTTGCACGACCAAATGACATTAAAACTAAGTTAGTAAATTTCAACTATGCAATATCATATTTTGTAGAGCTGCACCCATCAACGTGACGAAAAAAAATATTGCAGTGAGTACTGTGTAGAATGTGCCCTGTTTTATAAAAAAAACATGTTGTCCCAATGCAATACAAGAAGTGAATATTTACTGGCTTGTGTTAAAATTGGTATTGGCACACTCGAAACATTTTCAACCAGGGAGAAAGAGAAGACGCTAACCCTAAAGCTTCTAATTCTCTCCCAACATAGCAAATCCACCATTGCACAGCATTACCACAGTTCTGTGCATATTAAGATCTTTTTAGTCCACACTCCACGAATAATGTGTAATGTACGTTTTCAATGCTCATTCGACATAACGTTGAAGAGAAAAGCTTGTACAATGTTGAATGTAGGCATAATGCAGTTTAGCTTTGCGATAGCAAAGCACAATTGAGTTTGTTAGGCATCAGTTTTTAGTTTAGTAGAATTAGTAGAATTGCAACCATTTCATATTTTCGGATTGAAATACAAATAGGAATACATACAGATTATACAATAATATTGCAGTCATGAAGCATTGCCAGTAACTCTTTCTATGCACAACGGATCCAACCAAAAACCAACTCTTGCTTTTCTTCTCCTCTCTCTCTGGTAGAGAGAAGCAAGCCACCAACAAATGCATCACTATCAATAATATCACCACCACCACATCATCATCACCCTATGCCTCATCGGCGGCGGTGGTGGTGCGGTGTAACCGATGCGCATAGTTTTAGCAATAGCGCAATATTAGTCATGTTTCTTAAAAAAGATGATCGTTATTTTCTGGCAAAGCTAACCAGTAGTAACCCGCCACATGCTTCACCTCCAAAAAGCGATCCGGTTTCATATATCACAAAAACAAACTCTACTTGTACATGGTCTAAAGACTGTATTTTGAATGATCTTACAGATTTGTAGTTTTCTTAGACTTTTTCGTCTATTTTTGCAATTTTATTATGCTCAAATATTTTAGAGTATTTTTATGCTATTTTGACAGATACTCAAACTGTTCATTAGTAAAGTACACTTGTGTAAACTTCATTCCAAAGTCTCAGAAATCGTTATCGTTGTGTTCCTGTACAAGGAAAAATGCAGTGGATCCCATTTTCACTGAGTAATTAAGTGTAACAGATGATGGAAAAGATATGGCTCGCAAAGTGCTTAAACAGAATGTATTTGCTATGGCAGTAAACATTTTACATGTGCATAAATTATACACACGAAATATGTACCGTAAAAATGGAATTTAAGGTATCGGAAAATCAGGAAATGTAAGGTATTTTGAATAGACATGTAATGCATTTTTAAGCTAAACAAGTCACAAGTATCAGTATTCCAATCCAATTACTCAAATAGACAACCAGTAAAATTACAAGTATCATAACTATACACATACATGTTATGTTATAATGTATAATATGTTCTATACTATACTATGCTCGCAAATATATGTCTGTGTTAAATGCGCTATCAGACATTGGCTTCAGTTGGCTCAGTCGTTCACGAAGAAGGAAACAAAAGAGAAAACTTAAGTGAAGCAATAGCATGTAATTCACAACCTTTGAATAATTTAATTTAGCACAAGGGAACCCAACCAGAGTATTTTTTTTATTTTGGCGACATACAGTCTGCTAGACTCTTTTTGGAACATGTGCGAAAGAATTAAATTCATCCCACATATTCCACTCTGCCATTGTTTTTTCTTTTTCTCCAAATGAAATGGTCAGTATACTGTCTAGCATTTTTGGACAGTGATGATATGATAGTGGGAACAGTAGACCTGTGCACGCCATCAAATATGTTACTCTTTCTGTTATTACCTAAATTTGGCTTTTCCTTTCATTTCAATAGGTGAACAGAGACAGACGTCATAAAAAGTTATTTAATGCCATGAGCCATAATGAGAGATGCGAGAGGGTCGGTTGTTCATTAATTCGTGTGATGACGAGTAGTCTGGTTCATTGTGTGATAGGGTGAACAACAATTCTCGTAATTTTTTTGGATTATTTCATTTCACACTTTTAGTGGAAGTGTATCCCATTAAAAGTCGTGCAATTGATTAGAGTCAGAAAAATTAGTTCGCAGTACCAACTAAACCAGCAATCATCATCATTATTATCTCATCTTTTCGCTTTCTGTCTTTTAGTCAAAACAACCTCATAAAAATTCCATTCTTCTTCAATTAATTTTTTTATATCCCTAATAATACTTAAATAAGCCGTGCTGATAAAGTAGCTAATTATCAAAATTGTCTAGACACAAGCAAAAAAGTTTATCTCCTTTTTCTCATAAAAATAAATTCCTTTTTAATCCCCTTTTATGACTAAGACTAATTCTTTCTTGGATTTTTGTTTCATTTTATGAAGTACTTAACTCTCTTTAATTGTTAATAAGTCCATTATCAGTCAGTTTCTTATTCAACGTGAGTTAGAAAGGAAGAGGTTTTTTAAAACTAAAGCATGTAATAAAAATAACTGTTTTGACAGGACATTATAGAAGGATTAGTAGGAAACATTTGAGTCTTCTGTCAGTGTATACTTAAAAATCCTGAGAACAAACAATAGATAAAATATTAGTACATAATTTGTGGTAGTATAGTGGTTACAAAACTCTTTCACACACACACAAAGCAATTATGAGTTAATTGAGTCAAGCAACAACAATTAAGATCACGCGCAGCATGGCTGTCTGGTTTACATTGTTGTTGTATTAGTGTTCAAGTTGTATGTAATATTATACCAAGAGAAAACATGAAATATCTCGTTTGCATCTTTCTGTCTGGCCAACAAAGTGTAAGCCAAGCCAACACTCGTAATCAACAATCAGGAGTTCTCTCCCTACACGATCTGTAAAGCATTTTTATGCAAAGTAGGTGTGAAGCCCTTTATTGTATACTTTGCATAATGTGCATATCATTAGCAATAGGAAGGTCAAGGTATAGTGAAATATCTATAAGTTTTTTTTAACAATCAGCTTCATCTCTGGCAGCGAATACAGTTGTTTGTTCCAGCATCACACAGAGTTTTAATGAGTATTTAACCCTTGCTGTGAGAGTATATTTCACGGGTGTGCTTTGCATATCATTATACGTTTATGTATTGATATGCATAAAATATCCTGCAAGAAAATAATCATAGATAACCCAGCATCAGACGCAGGTACAACACAACACTTATTCCGTTGAGTAAAGAAGCAACAATCACTAAAAAAGGGAGAATGGCATACACAAAAATGGTTAATTTGTTGGTTCCCTTTTCTTTTTATTAATTTGCATACGACATCCAAATATAAACTTGAGTTTTCACTGTGCTTAAAAGCCACTAGCATTGTGATGCTAATTAGAAGTGCGCTTTTATTATTATTTCTGTCATTATTATGATTATGTTATTTTGTGTGTAAAGGATTGAGTAATGTTAGTTAGAACTGGCAGTGGATTAGAGAGGATTGGATGGTTTTTATTGTTCGTGGTGCACACATGTAATAATAATTATTATCGACAGTAATGCTAATGAGCACGAAAAATTTCATTAACAAACAAGAGTAGATGAATAATATGAAGGGGTTTTAAAACATAAAGTATTATATTATAATATTCTTACACACGGCAGACAGAGCTATTCAATGTACGTATGTTCTTACCTAGTCAATATATATATGACTGAAATTGGGCGAAACGTGTCATTTTTCATGATAATCAAGTCAACATAACTTCATAATAGAAGAAAAGGGACGATAATAACAATGATCATAATAATCATAACATTATTTCTATCCTGGTGTGCACACGAACTGTGCGTGGAGGCAGGTATTGTTGAACTTTTTTTGTGGAACATTATTATTTACAAAACAGGAAAGCATACATTATCAAATACATCATTATATCACTTCTCAGTTTTTTTTGGGCATTTCTTAGAAATAAGTGAAAGGGTTAGGGTAGCTCGTGCCAGCAAAAAGAGTATGTATCTTCACTCCTTTAACAAAAAAATTCCCCTTGTATAAAAATGGGAAGTTCAGAATTCAGAAAGTTTTTTGTTGCCTATTTAACAACTTGGTGAACTTGTTAGAAAACCAACCTGTCTGTTTAGAAGATCGTATTACTAAATTTTCCCTTAACCCTTTTTATATATTTCATAGGTGGTTAATTAGCTAATATACTGCTGACAACAGGGATTCTTAAAAGTGGCTTACTCCTCCGATACTCGACGCTACTTTTTTTTCCTTCCGTACCAAAATTCCACCTTCACCTTCGCTCATTGTTACCAAAACCATACACCTTTATTCCTTGTTACAAATTACCTAATAAAATGTACGAAAGTGGCTGACTCCTAACCCTTTTGTAAAAGGAAGTTGACAGGAACCAAGTGGAGAAGGTGAGACGATACAAGTTAAGATACAAACCACTTCTCATATTTCATCAAGATATAGCAGTCAGCCAAGTCTTCAAAGTTGGTTTCTGTTCTACAGTAATGAGTAATGAATTAGATGGATTGAAGATGATGAACATCCAGTTTTTCTTGGCTGTAGGTAGCGGTGGTGGATAAAGCTTCTTAGTTGATGAGAGATGGATGGAGGATGGACTTTTACATTAATATAATGAGCTTAAATTGAAGTTGAGTGGAATGGAATGCCGACCACCACCACCAGAAAGAGAGCGGATGGACGACAAGGGCGAAAGAAGAGTAAAAACCCATACCAGTAAAAAATTGCTTCCCTTTTCAACTTGAGTGAGTTCATGTGTGGCCTTTCCTTATCTGCTGAGCTGGCACCTCTATTTCATTAATATGTGTTGATAGCTCGTGTCCATACAACCGTGTAAATTTTAACCAGGTTTTTTAAACAATGCACACAGCTTTATAGCTCGCGTGTGTAAATAATGGGTAAAAATTAAAATCTTTTAATTTTATAATTTGTTTACATATTGTTTTGGTTATTAAATTTGATTATTTAACAACTGAATGATAAATTGTTGGTAATAATTTTACATTAAAATGTTTTTGGTAGCATCTGTTTTATATTCAGGTAAAATAAGCAGTGGGGTAAAACCCAGCTCCTTGTTTTCTAGAATGCTGAAACCACTTCCCTGTTCCTGTACTCCTCTATCCGTATATCTGCTGGATCTCATGAGTAGATCATGAAAAATCTCCAGTTGTGATGGTTGTAGTATGAGAACCACACTGAACTGGACCGTAACAAAATGTATACATAACTTTTAACACATACCCGTAGAACCGAACTTGTGTGATTATCAATTGTAGATCACAAGTTAGGTAAGACGGGTCTACGTTGAAAAGTTACATTCTTCAGTTATTCCGCTTCACAAAACTCAACAAATTCATCGTCAACAAAGTCAGCACAATGCAACGTCTGGGTATCTATCAAGGAATCATCGTCATCGTTCTCCACTTCACTCCTCATCGCCGTCACCAATCACACTCATTCGGATGTCATCAACAAGACTTCAAAAACTTTCTCCATCTACTATCATAATTTTAAGCATGATTATTTTATAAATAACAATGTATTATAAATAAGTGAGTTATGTATTCAAAATAGCGAAAATCTCATTCTAATGTTTCGAATTCTATATGTATTATTTAACAGTATTAATTTATAGTTGCAAAATGTATTATTGTTTACTCAAGTATAAAATTTTGTTAACAAAATGTTTTAAACAAATTTGTAACAAAGAAAATTTGTTGAGATGGTGTTAATTTGAAATGTACATTGAATCTCTCTCTCTCTCAATTCTACCAAAGACTACGCGTCTACTTTCACGTGCCGTTTTCTCACATTGCCCCATAATGCTTTAATCTCGACACTGACATTAAAACTTTGACGTTGGGGTGAATACCATGTATAGCCTCACTACTAACATGACGAATGACGATACTCAATGTTCTCTTCAGTAAATTATTCAATCATAATGAAAAAAAAAATTATGTGCTTTTTCTTCGCTGGTGACTTCATTCAACATTACAGGTCATTACTTGACAGGGCGAGTCATAAAGATGACATGCGTGCAATCTTATGAAAATATCCTTCTTTTCTATTTCTTTCTATGTAGCGATTCTTCTAAATCTGACCCGGTCTTGTAAAGGATTTTCAATGCATCATACCCATACCATACCACCCTCTTGTGGCCTGCTCTTGACGACCAAGACGAAGTAATAAAACTCCAGGGTTCAATATTATAGAACGTATCCAGTTCCAGTCGAATAGGTAAACTGCATTATATTCTGCATCACACTGAAAACCAGCACCAGAATTAAACGTTTGACTTCAAAATTCATAGCCTCTATTTATGTATTTTCTATCTACAATCCCGTGCAAATTCTGCAGACAATTAATTGCAGTCCATAAATTGCAAGCCCGTAGTATGAAATTAGATTCACTCAAACTATGATATAAACTAAATCAAGCATCTTTATAAAAAAAATCTTGCTTTCCTAAAACGTAAAATGGTAGGATTGAGAGAGAGATGTATAATAAAATAGAACAAATTTGAAATTGAAATTCTCAAGATGGTCGCAGGTACCTTCAGACTTGATGCTTACACTTCGACCAGCCTACACGCTTCTCGCATTTAAGAACATAAAAATTAAACTCATGACACTCTCAGTGAGAGGTAGTGGGTTGTATAGTTGAGAACAACATCGACACAGGGCGAAACTGTACAATTTGCTAACTTTCTCGGGGAGTTGTCTGTACAGCACAGATTCTAGAAATAAATTGAAATTTTAACTGGACATTCTACACACACAATAAATATTGGGAAATAAAAAAGGATTGACAGCACAACTGTAATAATGACCACAACAGACATACGTGACATGTCATAAGCATCTTCAGTTATAAACTTCTTCGAAAGACAGTAATAAATATGCACAAATAAAAGAATAAAAAACGAAATAAAAACAATTTTGAGCTTTGAAGATGAAGTAGATGGTTTATGTTTGTGTCTTTCCTTATCGCATCAGTTGCTTTTCATTCGACCAACCCGACAACTACATAAAAATGGAAGAGATCTAAAAAGTACATTTATGAAAATTATCACTTTTGCAATGTTACTTCACTCACATTCACATTACTTCACGCTGTATATTTACTTCATCCAACATACATATATTATACTTCAACAAGCACCCTTTACATGTATATATCTCTTATTACATTCACGAAAAAATGACATGATCGCAACACAAATATTATCAGCATTCTGCACACTGTCAGTAATAGTCCATGAAAATTTTAACTGATAGAGAATTTTTATGATTATTTTTATTTTACTTGACAGTAAGCGTCGAACTACTTTTCATTTTCACATCATGATGTATCATCATTACCATAAAGATTTTTTCCGTTTTGTAAACAATAAATTGAGTCTCATCTTTTTCATGCACAAAACTATTTTACATGACAAATTGAATTTGTTTTTTCATACATAATCATTAGACCTATTATGAACATCAAGAAAATATAGCGACCGCAATATTTCTTTCGCCATAATGGAATGATTACTATTCTTATCCTCTAATAATCTAGGTCCCTCTCCCTCCTTAAATCTAAAACAACCGTTGATAATTTTATTTTTGGTTCATCAATGCACTCCCCTATTGAATTATGTATGTGTTTACTAGGATTGTCCTGGAATACACATGTAAGGTGCTTGGCCTTAACTGCTATTGTTTTACTTGGTTCGTGAAAATTATGACATGCGGATGCGGACAACGTTCTCATTTACTACACTATAGTATATTTCCAAGCAAAACCCTATTAGAACTCAATGCTTTCCAACATTTTTATTTAATACGAAGTTTCATTTATCTAGTCAAGTAAAATCAGGCTTTTGTAAACCCAAATGTTGAAACATAAAATGCAATCCTGAACAGAATAATCCCGAACAAAAGAAACTCGATATTCCAAAAAAACATTATGTCCAATCCAGGTGAGTATCCAACAATTTACAAAAACAAACTTTATCCTACCATTTCAATACCAGTTAGATATGTAAAAAAGGGTTGCTTTTCTGTAACATTTCGATTTCCAAAAAAAGAATGGTCAGTTTTTTTCTAGAGTCTACATATTTCATCCCTGCAGCAAATGCTGATCTTAATCATTAAATATTTTTATTCAAAAAGTGCCCCACACTTGAACAGCAGAAAAATTAAAGCTGTTTTATACATTATCTCCACATAAATGTCCAAATAAGTTCTTCGTAAATATATCTTGAAAATAATAATTTTAGATAGAGACATTGCATGCATCGTAAGCTGCAAATGAGCTGATTTTTTTTACATCCTTGATGCTCACTAGATTTATAAAAGTTGGATTTTTTTACCAGAGAATTTCCTTCATTTTACAAGTAAAATTCGCTTAACACCTTAACTTCATCGAATCAAAAGCAACACATGTTGATGATGATGTTGAGCTCCGGCTGAAATGAGAGGTGAAATATTTGTTTTCTAATTGTTTATTCTCCATTATTTTTATCGTTTCCCATATATGGAGCTAACATAACAAAGAAATTATGCATTCAAAATACATTTAGGGTAAAATTATTTGCCCACCCCAAATACACTTTGTTGTTCATCTAGACATATTGCTGGCCAAAATATTTCAAAGAGCTAAACCCCTTTTATTTTCAGTATAATCAAATAAAAACGAAAATCGATTTACTTTTTTTTCTTTTCACTTCGTTTAACTTTTTGTAGAGCTTAACCATTCTATGCATGCATTGGTTAGCTAATTCGCATTACGTACTAAAATCTACAAACATGCGACAAGATTGACTACTACTCAACTGCCATTTGGTACTTCAGGTTGATGATATGATACCATGCAAGCTCTTTTTATTTTTTGCATCATGTTAAAATCTGAAGCATCATCGGATACAGAAGTAGTACACACACATACTTAATGTACACGAGAATAATATAAGTGAAATGGACGCTAAATAAATGGCGGCGTGAATAAAAAAAAATCTACTGCTATGATATAATATGATGTACTTTGGTCTTGTACAAAACTCAGTATATGTGTTGTATATTCAGTTAACATAAAATACATTTTCATAAACTGAAGTGCACACTTATCATCACTATGAGAATATTCGTTTTTATTTTAATTTAAACAGTGGGATTGAATTGACTTTACTCGACTACTGGCGACTAGATTATTTATGTGTATCCTCAATCCAATAGCACTAACAACTGGTTTAGTACACAAAGAGTTTGTAAATCTTGTGATGATTCAAGATCCAAGATGACTGACTCAATCGTTTTCATGTAATGTTATACAGCACAAGAAGACAAGCAGAGAGAGGCAAAGCATTATATCAAAGGATCATGTACCTTAAATCTTAAAAAAGGGGAAATTTTTGCCAGTGTATCAGATATGCTACTACGCTAAAATATTTCAATATTGCAGACATCATTGCATTGCGAATATTACGATTTTTAATGCATACATTTTTAGACTAGAGAAAATATAATAAAGCTATAGACTCAAGACTGTCTATCGAAATGCTACATATCAATTATTTTCCCTCGCTTCGTTTTATCTTCATCGTTTAATGCAATGTACAGCTCATGATAAGAGTTCCCCAAAACTGTCGCTTAGTAAAAAACAATGCATTAAAAAAAATCATCACTTTTACATATATACATGTTCCTTTCTTTGGAACGAGTATTTGAAGAATTTGAATTTTCAGATTTTTAAGTGAGATGAAAAAGAGACAGACAAAGAAAAGAAATGAACAGAAATTGCGAAGGGAAAGAGAAAAAAATGCACAGATACATCCTCCTCCATGACATGATGATCTTTTATTTGTTTGAGTAACACTTGACTTACACAACTACACACACTGCTTTATATCTATTAAAATTATTTGTACACTAGTAACAAGTACACTTGCTATGTGTATGTTTCATTATTCATTCTAGGTTAAATATATCAGACAATTTGAGGATAATGTCTTTGCATTGCGTCTTACGTCTCCAAATTAGGTACATAATATCCTTGTCGGCCGGTTAGTGGTGTCGGATTGGTTGGCTGCTGGTTGTTTCGTCGCTGCATGTAAATAATATATACAATTTTTGTGTCGTGATTTAGTATTGCATATGAAATCAAGTTAATGGGGGCGACAGGGTTGACTTTACAAATTTGATCTGATACAACACGTAGCATCCTGCCGTTGACCATCTGTATCTGTTGTACATTAACGAAAGATTAAGTGTACTCATTTTAAGTATTTCAAAAAGTTCAAGAGGATACGCAAAAATTCGTTGTTGTTTGAAACAGAAAAAGTTAATTTCGTATTTTGGATTTTGAAGTCAAACGTGAAAATACGTCACATCATTGTAAACACCAGGAATGTTTCTTGTAATTTTTAGCCAAAAAGACGGAAGATCCACAATAAAACACACAGGAGTAAAGGCTCTTTCACGATGCAGTGATACATACATAAATGATACACATTATGTACATAAGTGGACTCGAGAATATTTCAGTACCCTTACCCATATTCTGTGACTCTGGAGTCTAGCGCGAACTATGGGCCATCTCTGTTTAAAAGGCGAAAATTTTACATGTGATGTCTGTATTACATTTATAAATCTTAGTTTGATTTTTCAGTTCACTTTGCGCATGTGTAGTGCGATATTGATATCGAAGAAATTGGTCGTTAAAATTTTGTCGTGTGTTTAAGTTATTTGGTTGCAGGTGAATTTTACATGATGAAATTGGCTGTCGGAAGTGGTGACAATATCATGTACGTTTACTCAAAGGATCGGGTTGATTTCCATTCCCTGAGACCCTAACTTGTGATGTAGTTGAAATTCTCACAGGGTAGTATCTCAGGCCTGGACGTTGGCTCACTACAACTAGTCCAGAGTCTTGTCATGTACCACACAAAGATGAATTAAAGGGATGATGATCTTACGGATAAGGATATTATTGTACAATTCCAATTCAGCACGACATGAAATGAAAAAATAAGGAATAAATTCACGAAATGAATTTGCCACAAAAGTGAAACTACAGGCTTTATTTTACATTCTTCGAATAAAAATATCATATTGCCCCAGCACAGTCATTTTTAAGTTACTATTATTTTTTTATGTATCTCAGCAAACCTTTATGATTCTTTTTAGAAGATATTACTCTTTTTACCAATTAGTCAGCTACCATTATTTAGTTTTCTTGAATGTGTTTTCATTACTAAGAATTTCCACGTCACGGTCGCGACTTGATTTGTAGTTCAGAAATATTTGCTTCCCTGCCCTTAGACCAAACAGTAAAATCCATGTTGTCTTGCCTGTATAAATAACTAGTGCATTAACTGGTTTTCCTTGTGCTGGTTATAAACAATATGGTACAATAAATGGTATTTTTTATGTTGATGAATGGAAAGGAGACCGGATCTGGAGCACATTTCATGACAGCTAGCATGACCAGGATGAGATACAATACAACACACTACGCTGGAACTTTACTTGTTGTTGCCCACTATTCCAATATATGTACCGAATACCGGTGAGTGAACCATGCGAAATGATAATATAGAGAACCTTACCAAGTGAACATTTTTATTTTAAAACTAGCTTATTCTTCTTTTCGTAATGAAAAGGTACGATCAATATTTTTTAAATCCGTTCAATCGTTCAACCCATGTAATGTAACCATTGAAAAAGAGTTGACAAGTAGAGATGCACTATTGGTGTCCTAGTGGACACTGGTCATTTTTTATACTCATCTTTGTGTATCTGCATAAAAGATCGACTTTCTCACGGTGATGTTGAGTTTTAGTGAGTTGAGTGCTTACGGGTGTAACCAAATTGTTTAGTAAAAAATCTATCCATTGACTGGTCTTATGATTGAAAGTTTTTCTAAACTTGACTACAATAGTTAATGAATAGCATAACCATTCTGATAATAGAGCAAGAGCATGCCTTCATAGAGCACGATAAACAATGAAATTCTTTCTTTTATCTTGTAGCTTTAAAAAAGTTAGGGACAATTGTAAAATAAGCAGTTGACCTGTATCGATAATAATAAAAGAAAACAGACAAAACTGACCATGTCACTTGGATGGCGATGCCAATGCGGATGTTTGTGATGATGATTCGAAAGAACAAAAAAAAGCTAGACAAAGAGATAGAGACAGAGTGTCCTTTCTACCGGTTTTTGATGTTTAAAAAATATGGCACATGGCATCTTCAAATAAATAACGTGTAGTTTTATTTTTGAACATATCCGTTGTTGTTCCAGTATCGGATAGTCAGGGCACAGTACCAGATAACAAAACACGGAATCCGTCAGGCGGTTCATCGCTTTGTCTTGTTTGCTTCTTTTTGTACCCATTCTTATCATCTGCATGATTCTATTATACCTTTTACTGATCATGTCATGTCTGATCAATATTCGTTAAAAATGTAACTGGCTGCATATAAATTGTAAATACATAATAATAAGCCACAATCAAGAACTAAAGCGTTTGTCTGCAAAATAAAAAAAATCTTCAATTAAAATGCAATATGTGCATCTATAATGGAAAAAAATATTCGACATGACCATCTCTTCAAATGAAAATTAAAAGGAGACAGGTCATCCAATCCAATGTGTGAGTCACAATTGCATTGTTTACAACCAGGTGTTATACTAGTTCCTTCAATTGAAAAAATGCACGTCCTGTGAGTAGGTATTTGCTCACTGGGCGCTTTTCATATGCTCTATTTTCGTTTAACGGAATGGATATACAGATATATGCATATATGCTTTATGAATTACATTCATAAATTATCATGCAAAATAGAAAAAAACTAAATGAAGAAAGCTTTTTTCATCTTGACTTGTACTATTAAATATACGTGCATGCAAACATCGTGCTTAGCTTGTCAATTATCATTACGGTAGACACTCTTTGCTGTCGTCAGTACATCATAACATCTGTCGTTGGGTCATTGAATATTGCTCGCACTTTCTCATTTTGCACAAACGAATCTATTTTTATTCAAGAGTGAATACAAGAATCTATGATTCCGCAAAAGGCTTCAGAATAAAACCCTTTTTCAGGTAGTGTATTTCCTTTACATTCGCAGTATCGCAGTCATTATGCATCAGAACAAATTTTATAAGAATATGGTTCATGGACGAGATGATGAGAGGGGTGTATATTTTTCTTTAAGTATGTTTTTCGCTAATTCCACAAGTGAAAAATTATATAGTATGAAAGGAAAACATCCAATTATTATCTCCTACTAAACCCATCATTTCCACATAGGTATCCATTTATCTGTTTCATTAAATCATCCAAGAAGATTAAGTAAGTTCGTGCATTCCTGTCGGATAAAAATTAATGATGACGTGCCTTAATTGATTATGAGAGGAAACGTTTATTTGCCCATTTTTGAAAATTTACTGCAAACCAGTTGGATACAAGTGTTATTAATACAGCTCTCCATTAATTATATTGTTTGTTTTAATGTGTTTTCTTGTATTTAGGTATAGAATTACATCAATGCGTGCCACAAAACAAGGAGAGACAAAGACAAAAGTGGAGACAACCACTACAGCACATCCAGTTTTTACCCGAGGAAACATCATACCAGAGCAAGCGGCATATCAACGATAAAATATATTATCTTTAAAAAAAATATGCTTGCTGAGCAAATTTCTGTCAACTTCTTTGATATTCACAGTTAATAAAGTCAATTTTGGTTTTATTGCTACGTAAAGTATAAATTTCTGTAAACCGACCCGAAATACTTAAGGCATTAAGCCATTCAAAATGGATTTCTGTGTTTTAAGTTAATATGAACTGTACTTTAACTACCAATAAATAAATCTACGCATCATTGACTTTTTCAACTTATTTATTATTTACCGACTATTTTATTTCAATATGTATTTTTAATGATTTTAATACACAACATTATATTTAATTTAGTGCATAAATACTCTAGAAATATGGAGTGTTTCTTTCAGATGAAATAACAATGAACGATGACATTTGGAAAATTATGTTGGCCCTAATATAGTTCTCTTGCTGGATATTTTTTTAAGTAAGCATTTACATCTCAAAGTACTAATTGATTTAAACAGTATCCGTTTGACTTTGTTACATAGTTAGTGTAAGATTTTGTAATTAGAACAAGAAAATACATTTATTATACTGGTGGGTGATACAAAAATTTACCTATGGACCAGAACATAAAATAGGAGGCATACACCACAACCCACGAGTCTTTAAACCTAACGATTTACAAATTTACCTTAATTTAATCTGAATCATATCCATGTACCTGTATACATACACAGAAAAATGTATTTAGAGATTTTGAAAAGAGTATTTTGAAATAATTTGCTTACAAACTTGCATCATTCATTCTAATTCTATTCATTTCCCCCAACTTCATCCAAACTTCAGTTTAAAACTTGGCAGTCGGCTTAGAAAGGGTTAAGATATTTTCTTTCTATTTTCTAAAAAAAACTCAGATGCTTTTATAACGTTTAAACTTAATCATGCAATACAATTTCGTCACCGACCATATCATATCCCATTCACACGATTTTATCGTTTAATTCAGCTTGTGATTGTGGTTGTCAACAATGAAATAATGGTGTGCTTCTACATGATGCAACGATGCAAGACCTGGGCATGACATGTACATAAATATGTATGTGTATTACAAAATCATTTCATACAGTTTTCATGGCTTTCAATGAATGGATGAGAACAGGAATTCAAGAAACGTATTTCTTAATCGACCTGTTTCATCTTCATTACAATTAACCCTTCTTCTAGCCAATGTTCTTTTCCAACTTGCTTCCGTACGTACTCTTATCGTTTCAGCTGAAAGCAGTTAAACAAACCAGAAAAATGCTCCTCATTTTCATAAAAGAATATTATTCATTCATACTTATTTTCTACATACATTTGTACATGTATTATATTCATTTAAAACGTTAAAGAGGGCTGAGCTTTTGAACAGACAGGATTGAGCAACACTTCCCATTTTTAGGGAAACTCCCCACAGGAGGTTTGCCTCATACGCACTTTTACTAAAGATAAGTATGTAAGCTATATGTACAATACATTTTATTATTATTATACCATTGAAATGTTTTACACCAGCCGATATAACATGCATTGGATGTATAAATCTACCCTGAAGTGAAATAAGTGAAATCTATCTAGCGTACATAAAAATAATAATTCTAATATGGACTTTTGTTTTACATGTCAGGCTTTTGTTTTTCAAGATCAAAATATCCCATAATGACTTATATATATTGTATATGTGCTATATTTGAGTGTAAATTAATATGGAGATAACAATGCATATTATTTTTCTATAGGTATATGCCTTTCATTTACTGTTGACTGAACTTTACCTATTGTTTTTAAACCCCCAATGCTTAAAGTAAAAGCAATTGAAATCGAAATAAGTAGGGAAACTGAAATATGATGAATAGGAAAATTATGTTGTGTAATAGAAACGAAATATACATCCATTCATTCAGTTGGACGTTAAATGAGAAATAATTTAATGCAATTTAGTACCACAAAGATTTGTGTTTATCGTGTTAATTGTTTTTTAATAATTGAATATGCTGTATTTGGCATCGGTACGCATGTGAAATGTGTCATGAAACATTACATTCAAGCTATCCAAGGAACTTTTCAACTGAAAAATATTTATCAGGCGATCAATGTATTGTATTGTCATTAACCAACACTCTAAAGATGAAAGATAATTTGTAGATTTTAAGTTGAATTATCAGTCAAATGAACTTATTTTTTTAATTCCTAGTAGTGAATTTGAATGAATGCTTTATGCAAAATATGGATACAAGTGAAGTTTTTCAATGTAAAGTGATCTTAATGGATACATAACTCAGTTGTGGGTGGTAATACTTTTTATTACGTGCATTATAATCGATAGTAATTATTGTTTTATGGTATATTTTTGAGTTATAATCTCGTAGACAATATTTTTTTTATTATATTGTTAGGAATTAAAAAGTAAGATCATTTGACGGTAAAAGTAAGTCAACGTAAAAACTCAAAAAGAATCTTTCATCTTCAGAGCGTTGCGTTGGTTATTGTCTCTGGCACAAATACTCATGAACATTTTTACAGAATTCCTTGTTTACTTTTTTCCATAAGAGCCTATGTATTGAACGGCTGAACAGCTGTTCTTATGGAACAAAGTAAACAAGGAATTCTGTAAAAATGTTCATGAGTATTTGTGTCAGGCACAGTACATAGTTAAATCATTTAATTATGAACTTACCATAACATAACAACGACAAAGACCACTTCGATTGCTGAAAATAGCATAAGTTTTGACTCACACTATTGTTACAGGGACTCAGACTAGACATGGCGTAATGCTTTATTCTGAGAGACAAAATTACGAAATGAAATGATTAAATAAGCATAAAATATAACCATGGAACAATAAGAGTATACGACTTATATTTTCATGAATGAAACATTTAACTCTTAAACGTTCATTCATATAAATTAACTTAAAAGCTCTTTTTACTTTTCCCGTTATTTTCTTATTTTCGAATGCTACCAATTTAATTGTTTTAAGTGTTTTACCGGTGTACTAATCCGAACTACCAGTAAATATAAATATTTATGATGTTTATAAAAAAAATTTATGTTAAGGGCCGGTTACCGGTTGGTATACTAGGGTCGAATAGGTCTTAGTGCATAACCATCTTAGAAGAATATCATTTGTCGAATTTTATTAGTCCACCCAAAAAATATTGGCGAAATTTTACTGGTGAAATTAATTCAGTCGAACATTTTTAGAAGAAATAAAGTTAGTCGACATTAATTTTGACGAACTAATTTAATCGAATTTACTCGTAAATCGTGGAACTTTTTCCTCGTCATTATACAAGTACAACGAAACCAAAAAAGCCAAACTTAGTCAAATTTGCATTTTAAATTCTAAATCGAGTGCCTTAAACTAACATATCCCATTACTTTCATCAGCATTTCACCTTAACAAACCTAACCAAGTGTTAAACACTACTTAACTGAGCCTAAACTAACAAAAGATAACCGAACACTTAAATTAAATTAGTACTTAAACCAAACTAAACATAACCCAACACACTTTCATCGGTACATCGCTATCGTAAAATTAAACGAAGGCAATACACAGTGTGCTCAACGTTTATGAAAGGAAAACTTGTGTCTTTTCATTGTACCATCATTGAGTGTGCTTACTCAAAAGTTCGAGATAAAATTGAGTAAAACAACATTATTGGTCTTAATTATTATTAATAATCTGTCTTAATTTCGAAATAATACATTCGTACATAGTACACACACATTACATGTATATGATGCTTTCATTTTATAATATCAGATAAGACATTGGTCGAACAGTCAAATTTCTTTCTTTAAAAAAGAATTACAAAATATCAGGATAATTTTATTAATAAGCAAAGCATGTAATAAGCAAACAATGTACTGCTAAATAAAAAAAATCAACTGAGTTTTTTGAGCTTAGCTCCTAATTCCTGCTGATTTACATCCGGCTCAAATTATCTTAATCTTTTATGTGAAGACTTAAAATAGCTGTCGTATTTGAAGTCGTTTTTGTATATGTAAAAATGAAGAATATGTAGATATGTGATGTATGCATTTTTTGTTTGTGGTACGGGTGCGATATTGCTTGATCCGTATGGATTAGTAATTTGTGTTTAAGTTTACGTATTTGTATTTCTGTATGTATTTTGGTGTGAGGATGAGGAGAGAAATGCATTCTCACTTTTAGTATGACTTTGAGTGTGAGTCGAGCAGGAGCAAGAAATAAAATTGCTGCCATGCTATTTTGTAATAATAATATTTTAGAAGTTGAATAAAATATTTAATTGTAATCACTGGAGATTACTGACTGGATAAACTGGAAACGTGGTCACTGCTTATTGACTTCATTGTGTTTCTGTTTTGCAACTAATTAGTACTCACTGTTGAAGTATTTGCCCGGTTAAGGCAGGTTGCATAATAGTTGAAGACACTGTAAGTGAAGGCGGAAGATTAGGGTGACATACGGAGTGCTATAAGAACTACGCGGTTAGGGGGAAAGCATATCTGGCGTTCGAAAACCCTAACATTTTAATTATTTCGAAAAAACTCATTTCATGACCATTATATGGCTTTTGCAATGTATCTATCATTGCATTTTATACTCTTCTCTGTTAGTTGCATCGCGAATACAGTTGGCAAAAATCTTTTCGTAGAAGTATTAAACATTTATAATATATATGTTCTGTATTCACATTCGTCACACTTTTTATTCAGATTATGCAGAGGGACCTAACAAGCATATTTGCTTCCATATATTCTCATATGACAAATCAAACAAAAGACAATATAAATCCTGTTTTGGGAGCTGTGTCCAGTTCAAGAGTGATCATGACCAAACATCCCATACTACATTGTTATTTACCCTGCCGACCTGCTATTTATTATCAGCTAGCTGTTTGTCTCGTGACTTTTACCAGAAGCCAAACTGACCTCATTTGAATTGAACATAGTCCATCGTATCATTCAATGAAATGAAGATCACCTGGCTTTAAATAAATAATCAGAGACTGTTGTGTGGACTCATCTGAAAACATCCTGATCATTCATTCTTTTGACAACAGACAACACAAGAAAATGGATCAACAATGTACAATGAAAAAACAAGCTTTTCTCTTTTTCATATTCATATTTCATTGCACAATAATTAAATCAGACAACAGACGTTCTACTGTTCTTGACACTAGTCACTACCGTGCATGTGTATATCAAACAAATGACCGTTACCTCATTGATTCATAAAATCCGTATATGTATTTGTAAGAACATTCGTCCAATATTCTCTGTCAAAAGTATTTTTATAGTCAACAATATTACATGCACCTGGAATTTGAACTTAGTTTAGTTCCAGTACGTTAATTTCAATCTGTGTCGCAGTCCTCACATCACATCACGTCACATGGTCATCCCAAGCGAAATAAGTCATAAAATTGTGTCAAACATGTACATTTTCTTTTTAAACATTAAACTAATTTACTGCATAAAATCAGTTTCTTTAACTTGTCAACAATTCTAACATAGTCACAATTAAAAGAATTTTGTTAGTGTAAAACTTCATTCGCATCAATCCCATGAATTTCAATTGCATATTAAAAAATACATACTGTGCACATGCAGGATAAAACAAAGGTAGGACGAATATAATGAAAGATACACGTAAAATAGAATAAGATGATAAAAATAAACGCGACCCTTTCACTATTGTGTACGTTTTCTGGACAAAAATATTTTGAAATGATTGATTTCACATAATGTACAAAATGTACTAATAATAATGTTTCCATGCTATTTATGTTGGAAATTCCATCAGATTTTTCTTCCAAGTTAATTTTTTTAAAGTTCGTAACAAACCACAAATCCCAACAGAAGGAAGATAAAAACAAACCAAAGATTAAAACCTTTAGTTATCGTAGAAATTTAAAAATAAAAATTTACTGCACAAATTTTATGGAATAATTTTTGTGCATGCATATGCTTTTTTTTGTACACGGATCTTTTAGTTATCATATCGTATCATAACATTGGAATGGAAAGGAATGACATCAAGAAAATTAGGAAGCCAAGCAAGAGATATTCCGATATTCCACCAAAATTTTACTGCCAACATGCCTTCTATAACTTTTTTTGGTATTCAAAGAATTAAATGGTACATACGTTGTACATTGCTCGAATGCTTTACTTTGTCTTGCATTGGCTTTTTACACAATGTAAACTTAGCTTCGTTAGGTTTGCGTAATATGTACCATGCGTAAGTAGGTACGTGCATAGCAGAGCAATAACCTGCAACATAACGAAGTAGGAAGTTAAACTAGATTGGTTGTTGAGGAAAGGGGTCGAACCGAAAGGGTCTTTCCCTCTTTTATCATTATCATATTGGTTGTTTGGTCCGAGGCAAAAAGTGCTTGGGCATTTGTGGCTCAGGTACAACCTTCATATATTATTATGAAAAATTATCAGGAAGTATAACTCACATACTTAAGCATGTTCATTCAATGATTCGCTGAATTTCACTCATTATCGGAATACAATTAATGCTCTATTTTCCGTTGTCGCTGAACTTGCTATATGTATGTGTATGTGAGGTACATTGTTGAAAAAAGAAATAAAGCTTATTGGTTAATTACCTCATTTTGTACCATTAAAATTCGATGCAAATTTTGGTTTTTTTATTAACGCACGTAGTGTGTTTTTGGGATTAGTGTGTGAGTGGGAGAAAGAGTCTGTCTGTCCGTCCGTCCGTCTGTCTGTGTACACGATATCTCCAATACGCTT
>JAQFZH010000077.1:0-58017 GCA_034695485.1 Entomobrya nivalis | reverse complement strand
TCAAAAAATCCCGAGTGAGCCCTCGAAAACCCGGTGACGGCGTCACTGCGTCACGTAAGAATTCTCACGTACGTAAATAGTCATCGCTTCTATGTACATTCTCACTCACAGTCCTTTCCCTCGTCAACCAATCTTCATATTTTACTATACATAGTATAAAAACATTTAGCATTGTCATTGATCATCTTAAGTTATTATTATCTTGTAAATCAATGAGCATCTTATTTTGTGCATGCATATTTGTTGAGATCAAATCCATCGGATGTTCAGAAGTCACAAACTCTATTCTATCCGATATTAATATTTTAACTATCGGTTTCATTATGTACTAAATAATATTAAATACAATACCTAAATATTCGCTTGTGTATTGAACCATCCAACTTATGAAGTTTCCATCCATGAAAAACTTACTGGAATTCCAAAAGTTTGCATGCATAAAGTGTATGTTGGTAAGTCGTCCGATTGAACTCTAGACTCATTAAAAATTGTCTCAAATTTCTTATCTGGAATTGAAGAAAGAATGACAGCATTGAATAGATACTTTTTACGTTTTCACACTTTCCAACATACCTACCTGACACCAGCAGTTCATTGAACAAAAAACATGACGAGTCTATCTAAACCCATAGAATACAACATGTCGTGTAATGAGTACAAGCAAGAAAAAAATACTGTCTCTAACACTGCTTTCTAGACATCAGAATGCGAATGCCTTGTTCGTTACACATTCGAACAAATACCAATTTATAAAATTACAGCTAAACAATAAAAACTTATTGACTGCTACCCAGAATCAAATTATGATATTCTCTGTTATTGTCCTAAAGTAAAGTTAGTAGGTGACGCGTCACTTTTTTTTAACACAACGACACGACACAAGTCCACCGGTTGAGGTTCTCTTAACAGTGTTAATATCAACTGGAGCAGCGGATGAGAATTTAGCAACTGAAAAATTTAATTTTAATTTTGAAAGTGTATAGTTTTTGTGAGCATATTCGGATTTTAAAAATATGAATGCTCAAGTAGTTCCCCAAGTTCCCAGAGCATTGATTAATGACTTTCCCAACAATGCAAAGGGAGTATTGAAAAGATTAGGTATGTTTTTACTTGTGTTACAAGCATTTACATAGAAGAAATGTGTTTAAATATCATGTCGACTTAATTTTTACTATATATTATTTGTCAGGCGACTTTTATGTCGCATGCAAACGGAGTGGGATTCCGTGGGATCCGGCGGATGTATTAATTGAGGAAATCAACCTCTCTGTATTTCATCTTGTCGATGGCAAAGATATCAAGAGAACGGTAAGGATAAAAATAACTGAATATTTCGGCGGATTTTTATTTTGATCCATGTGTATTGTTTTTTATTCAGCAAAAAAAAAACTTTTTTTTGATGTTACATGTTTTTAACTCCAGAATTTACGTGCGGTCCAGCAACTAAGCCTTGCTGACATTATTCTGGAGTATTTGGCATTGTCTAACGATGACGATGATAGATTTGAACTACTCCGAACCATTTTCTACTCCATGGATCTTCAAAGTAAGTTGTAACTTGTAACGCATCGCAACGCAATACGCTATTTATCTCCATTCCACTTTTTTTATTGTAAATTTAAGTTTTACGTTTAATTATTCTTGTGAAATCACAGAAGGAGATGTTCCATTACACATTCTTGGATTAGTGGCTTGCCTGGGAGTTGCTTTTAAAAAGGTTGATGTATTGGATACCTTGGGGCTTTGGATGGCGGTAATTAAGCAACACTACAAATACTCATTGCGGAAAATCATGTATCACATATCCTGTATATGTATATACACAATGTATGCCGTATGTGTATGACCTTTTTATAGACTGCTGGGCTAGAGAGTCCTCCAGCGATCTTTATTGCCCAGAATCTATCGAAAGACTTTACCACTGATGAATTCCCGGAAAAGTATAACGATTTGCCTCAAAAGGCATTTCGATTCACTTCGGTACTTTTGGTTTCAATTGCCAAAGCTTACAAAACCACACGTAAGTTACCAGATCATGCTTTTAAAAGCTTTCTAGCTAATTGTGATTTAAATTGCTATTACAGGGAGACTTTTTACATTTATGTGGAACATAACATGAATCTTTTTATCTTATCGTGTAGCACCTCCAAAATCACTGATAATACAAGTGGCAACTTGGATAGAATCTACACCACGTGTGTGTTTATTCCCACCTCAGTCGCCTGTCTTCGGTATAAGTTTTTAGCTCATTGTCTGATATTCCCAATCCGAATTCTTACAATTGGTTGAGATGTATAATTGCGCAAATTTAACAGATCTGTTCAGGTGGTGCATCGAAACATTTCAAGGCAACCAGCTGGACAAATCGAGATTGCGCCTTGCACTGATGTCTGCTGTTAACAAGGAGGGTAAAGGAACCCATTTTCAGTTTCTTCCTGAAATCAAACGCTTGATTCAAGAATTGAGAGTCAAAAGAGAATCTTCCCTAGCGGAATTTTATGTCGGGGAAGTGTTGACGAATGAAATGCTAGAGAAAATAGTGGATTCGCTATTGCAAATGATACAAATGTTCATTTCTGCCGAATGCTTAGACATCAGGGATATCCGTAAGTTGAAAGTGTAACTATACTAAATTAAGGCAATATAATATCTAAAGTTTCTGAGAGGATATTTTATGCATTTCTAGGTCAAATATTTGATTCCTTGGAAGCATCCATGTTACCACGTACTGAATTGTTTAAGTTGTTGAAAGCACACCACTTGAATCAAATGTTTTATACTTTTCGGGAGCCAAAGCCATCAACCTGATAAATCTAATCAAATTGTCGCGAAATATAGTGAAAAATTCAAGATGTTTGCTGCCGAATTAAATACGACGTTTGGTAAGGTAAAATTATTAGAATAATTAATCCGTAAAAATAAAATGAACCCCTAAATTGTGTGGTCAAATTGTGTAGAAAATTAAGAGAAAGTATTCTTTAACGTATTCAAAATAGTTAAATGCAGGTTCGATTCAACATTAAAGAATAAACTATTAAATTGAGTATACATAGGAAAAGCTAGTATACCATTAACATATTGGATGATTAAGTTAGTTCCTTTCAAAAATTATTAGTTTGCTTAGGGAAATACTTGGGCTATTAGTTTAGGTAATTTGGGACGTGGACATGACGTGATATAAGGAGGGCTACATCAACAAGATAAAATAGTTTGACAAAAGGTATTTCTGTTTTAATTACTGTTTAATGTAGAGAAATAAAATAATTTTATGAATTAACATGCACAACACCGTGCAAAATGAAATTAAAGTTAAAAAAAATGTTCGTTTAAAACACAGTTATTACTATTCGTATTGTGTTTTTTGTACTGGTATGTACATCATCACCACAAATATTTTGAATTAAATTAAACACCCGGCAACACTGTTTTTAAGTATTTTGACAACCATAGTAACCATACCATGTAATTACTCAGATGATGAGAAAATGATAAATGGGACTGCGCACATTTCATGCCGTTCAGTTAATGAATGACCACTGCTGAGAAGGGCGAAAATAATAAAAAGCACATTCATCTTTTCAAATATTTCTAAATGTACATAACTGGACTTGAAAAGTTGAGAGCCTTTTCATTACACATGAAACAAAAGGAAATGCATTTGAAGCTTTGTGTGGTGCTCTGGTGCTCATTATTATTATTTTAAACGACAGTTATTTTGTGTAATTTTCAAGTACAATTGTGCACAAACACGCATACATGTACATATTTTACCTACTGCATATTCATACGTAAATATTAAATTGCATATGGTCACTTTTTAAAATGATTTGATGATGATTTACGTGTTTGACTGTGGGGTAAACTTTTAACTCTTTTCTTTTATGAATCATTAAAATAGTAAGAGATAAATCTGATGTCTCTGCTCGCTTGGTGGTATTTTACCAGGCATGATTAAAAGGTGTGAAATAGTTCACATGACATTGGTACTCATACTCGTAAACGTTTTTAAGTATTAACAATTTGTTGTTAAAAGGTTACTATACTAAGGCACAAAAACAACTATATCTTTTGATCATATTGCGACCAATTAAAAAAAGTATTTAGCCTTTTGTCAAGTTCCTCTTCAATTACTGATCTGATAGTTGAGAAATCCCGTCTCGAGTATAATTTATTTATACCGACATATTTTTTTCAAGTTCGTTCGTACGTCAAGCCAAATGACTACTACATAATTATCATCATGTCATAAACCTATACAGAAGCAGAAGCTACCTCTTTTCAACCCTTTAATTACTAATCTTAAATTTCAATCACTTATAGCGGATGTTCAAGTAGCTGCACATTAGGTCGTAAAATTTAAATTATATACGTAAGTTAACGCCTTTTGCAAATACAAGATAATTCGCAAATGTGACTAAAATAGTGACACCTAGCAATCTACCTCAGTCATTGTGCCAAGATTAGGAAGAGAGAGACCATGAAGTATTATTTAAATAGACTATCAAAGAAATTGCATACACATCTCATCTCCTTTCTTCTAATGTCAAAATATAAGAGAAGCTTATCAGTACCTCCATCTTTCTACGAGAATATCCTAAGTTTTAGCAAATCGTCAAGAAAAAAGCACATTCGAAATAATCCTTTTATATCTTTGAAACAACAGCAGCAGTAGCGGACGATTTTCTAATGACTCAGCAAAATATAACCCCAGACGACGCGACATGTTCTACGCATTACTAGAGCACATTATTTGGCTGCTTGTGAAGTGATGTGATTGTTTCATGGCATGGTGTCTTCGTTCGTGTGATGATTATCAACAATCAATATTATTATACACATATTAATCATAATGATGATTTTGGGGGTGGTACCCTGGTGCTAGTGATGATGACGATGATAATTACATGATTAGATGCATGATTATATGTTCTGGGTAAACACAAACTAATGTTAGGTAAATATACCACCAACCAACCACCACCACACCGCACCGTCACAAGACAAATCATGCAATGCATACTGCATACTAACTGATTTAATGACAAATAACAGCACATGGGATGAGAGGGTGAAAAATGGGCTACATGCAACATTGTGAATACTCAACTCTCGGAATAAAAAGTTAGGTACATATATTATTTTTTGCTCACACAGACAAGAGCAACGGAATTGAATAGCCAGCGATAATGCAAGGAGGTAAAGGTAAGCGTACCTGTGCTTTAATTCAGCAGGTGAGATGCTGTTACAAAAATATAAGTAAATAGTAGAGTTTTTTTTACTTTAAATCTGAAGCAGCGGCAGTAACATCCCAAAAATCTCAAACCCTCCCAATTCACACAGTGCGTTCACCTCAAAAGACTACCCGTCCGAACCGAGCGAACACTTTATAGTTTAAGATATTACCAACATGATCATTATATAACGACGACACTCTTCGTCATAATATCATTATGAATTCAAGGAAGACAACAGATTGTTGTAAAAACGTAAGAATTT
Source organism: Entomobrya nivalis (assembly GCA_034695485.1). Taxonomy (NCBI): domain Eukaryota; kingdom Metazoa; phylum Arthropoda; class Collembola; order Entomobryomorpha; family Entomobryidae; genus Entomobrya; species Entomobrya nivalis. The sequence continues at coordinate 52,521 of JAQFZH010000077.1, read as the reverse complement.
TTTTGTGCCGACTTGGCTTTTTCGACATAATCAATGTTCTCTCTCATGATGAGCTGAGTTGAGAGATGTGATGTGACTGTTGGCTCTTTTGTGAATATGGTACTGGGATGAAAATGTTGAATGTGTGAATTCTTTTTATTTACTCCTCATCAACGACACCATGTTTTCACTAGTAAAAAAATATGTAAGAGTAAAATGGCTAATAATCTTAGTTAAAGGTAAAAATAAGATTCTCATTTATTATTCTACCGTTGTTATCTTGTTGAGCTGCACAACTCAAGGCAGAGCACACACTTTAGAGAGTAGACAGAGCTGAAATGATAATTAATTCTTTGACAAAAAAATCGTACAGTGCAGTGTAAGGAGGAAGGATACCTAAGTACTACAACACGTAACGTAATAATAATAACAATGAATCAACTATAAAACCTGCGAAATTCATTTACATACAAATAATTATTACTAACTCAAAAGGGCCGTTTAGTTGTTAGTATGCTTAAAGAATTAAAAACAACTCTGTATTTTGTACCATATCGTCATTAAAATCACCAAAAAAATTAAAGCACATTTTACAGTTGATGAGATAAATGTTCATTATTTTCGTTGCATGTTAGGCTTGGGTACTATTTTATACAGATGTATGGCTGTTTTGGTGGTGCCGGTGCGGTGTTTGGTGCTATACCTAATTTTTTTAGTTTTCCTGTAATTTTATATTCTTAGAGAATTACACACATATATATTTTACTAGTCAGTCAGTTTAAATATTTTAAGTACCCATTCATCTACTGATCATAACGAGATACAATTTTGCAAAATAGAAGAAAATTCGCTAATTATTAACGTCGAAAATTTGTAGAAAACTTAACAGTTTTCCTTTATTTAATGAATTGTTAATGATCACATTTAAGTATTTAAAAATTCACTCAACAATGGAAGCATTGGTTGCAGTTGTGATTACTCAATTGAATAATAACGCGTACTGCAAAAAATACAATGCATAGCTGTTTAAGTGTGTAGTGTACAATTTCTCTACTTTGCTGATGGGCATGGCATAAAAAAGATCATTATTTCATTAAATTTATTTCTTCAGAGAAAATTACAGTTTACTTTATAAACCGAATTGTTCTTTTTTACCGTATACCTACATCTTTGATGTGTTGATTTTTTTGGAGTAGAAAAAAGAAGGTAAAGTATAAAGTTCATGCAATGTCCAACTGCGTGAATGAGCAAAAAAAATATACGTACATTTTTACGATAACAAGTCACGTATGTATGAATGAGTACTACTCACAAAAGTCTTAATACCAGTAGGAAATATTCACACGCACGGAGGATTTAACCGAAGAGAAAAACAAGTACATAAAGAAAAATGAATGCATTATTATTAATTTTCCTTCTCTCAACATTCGGTTTTCGATAGTATGAAGATATAGTATTTGTGGTAGTTATAATAGATGTTTTATCTTGTGTTTTACAAGAGACCCCAAATTCATGAAGCAAAACTGGTCCTAATGTTTGTTTTTTTCATTCTGCTGAAGCTCTGAAACTGAAAGCAGTTATTTTTGCAAAGTTTTATATTGTACAAGAGAAACAAAGACAGAAAGGTGTTGGCATGTTGGTAACGAAATGCCAGGCCAGTGTACAATAGTATGATCAGTTAGTTAGTTAGCTGGGTAAGGTACAAGTTAATTTAATGCATATCTAACTAACATACATATAACATGACATACACTTTGAAAAGGACAAAAACTTTTATCTAAAAATTATTGGTAATATGCAATTTTGTTCGTATCATGGAACTCTTTAAAATAAAGATAAAATATATTTAAAGCTAGTAAAGCCAATGTAAAGCGAAAATGAAGTAGCAGAGCAGATATAAAAAAATTGGCATTAAATTGCTGACGCAACGAAGTTGATTGTAGCAGTATTATTATTAATAGTGATATATTATATATATTTATATGTACGTATATTACAAAGAGAGACTAGACATATCTGTGCACAAAAAAAAATATTCTCATCTCATCACCACATTACAATTCTGTTGCAGATTGTCTGCCTAGGGCTGATATGCTCCGGCCAATTAGATCAACTGATTGCAGACTTTCCTCTTCTTCTTCTGTGTGCCTGCCACTGCACTGCTGCTGTTACCATTATTTTCTTGATTTGATAGTAATTCAAATTCGAAATTCATGTTTATTATTATTATTATGGCGTTTGACTTGACTTAGGTTCTTTTAGAGAATAGATGTATTGATAACATTGAACATGAATTCATTGTCAGTTCAGTGTTCAGTAAAGTTTACTATCATGCAACAGTATAATTCTGTACAGTTTTAATTTAATACAATCATGCCTCTCTCTCTCCTCTATGTTTAGAGTTTTACAGGTTTTTATTATTTTTATTTGGAGCTTGAAAACTGGGAATAGAGGGTTGGATCAATTCCGTTTATGTCGTTCGTTATCTCTGACAATTATTGAAACTTCCACCCCTCTCGTGAAAAATCAGTAAAAAAAAAGTTTCTTTCATCTAAGATTATAGCTTGATTTGATTATGATTATAGTGCAAATTTCGAAGCAATGTAACGTAGACAAAAGTGCAATGGGATTTTAACATATATGCATTAAATATTTTTTTGAATTTGTAAGAAAGCTAAATTGTAGATCACGTCAAATCTTTGTTTGATTTGCTTGTTGTAAGTCGTATGTCTCTAAATCAAATGCGTGCACGTTTTTAACTAAAACATATTATTTACTTATCCTTAACCTCCCTTCTTCTGTTTCCGATGTAACAATGGGGAAAATTTAGAGAAAGAGGTTTGAGAATATCATGGATTTTTAGAGAGAAAATGATACAGTAGCTAGATCAACGTAAAAGGCACACAGTAAACAAAAAAATTACCATATCAAATCACGGAAACTGAAAGAAAATCTGGGAATCTGAAACGGGCTGTGGCTGGCTGGTTGGGTGTTTCTGGTGAGGTAGTTAGGGAGATTGCCGGTGTCCGGTGCAGTACATCCGTGTATGTAAAATAGTTATGAGAATGTGCATTTTAATATAAAATATGATAGTCCAATGGACGATGGTGGAAGGAAATGGTTACTGTTGCTGGTTGCTACTTAAAGCTATGCATGTAATTTCTCTCTTTTGAGATTCACAATTTTTTTTAGCGAAACCTGACCTCAAGTCAAATTTTTAAAAAGAATAATATGTAATTCATCCTATAATGTTACGCCATGGCATGCCAGAAGGAAACTGCTGTTTTCAATATAAAGAAGTATGCTATTACCATTTCCCACAGAATACTGATTTTTTGTTGAATTCTTTACAAAAGTGAAAATTTTTACAAAAAAATCAAGTTTTATAATAAATGATGTTGTCGATTGTGCTTTCCTTTGATACGATGTAACATGCATAATACCTCCCGTGCAAAAAATGCACAGTAGCGCTATCACGACAATTGCAATTAAAGACAACGTAGCAGAAGCACGGCTGAAAAATAAATTTATGTGAGAACATTAATCGCTGCCGGCCGATAAAAAAAACAACAACCAGCATGACCACATTATATGATGTTGACCATAATCAGATCAAACCCTTCTTCTCTACTGGCTCTTTTATATGTTATGTTATAATTTGTTTAATAACATCAGCTTTTTTTCTCATACTGAAATACAAAGATTATAGACTACTACAACATCACGTGTGGCATTTATGATGATGAGGTGATGGAATTCAGCAAGGAAACTGCAAAAAAATGCTAAAGGAATTGTTGTTACAGAGACAATAAATTGAAATGTAATACGAGGTAAGGTGAGGGTGTGATCTGATCTTTTAATTCACCTGAGAGCGCTGTTGTATAGCTTTCTGACTTTTTTTTACCGAGTCGACGAAAGACAAGCAAACGGATTTATTTTTTATAAATTAAAAACATTCAACATAATATTTTATGCGCTGAAAAGTCAAACGACTTTTGTGATGTTTTATGTGCAAACTTTACAAGATTTGGTGGTAGTGGGTGTATTTCTTGGTGTGGATGCATTTGTATTTGTAGCATGTTCAAACAAACGTACATCACCTTGTCAGACTCCTTGTTGTCAGTCATCAACATCCTCGCCGCTTGCTCTTCTGCGCTCAAGGTGAAAAAGTCACTCTTTCGTGTGTTTTTTTTGTGCATGAATGCTGTCTGACGTTTGTTTTGAATTCCGAGTAGCAGCAGATCAAATCAAACAGTGTATAGCAAAAATGGCTGCCATCATTTATCATCATCATACATTCACCCACAAAACCACAATATTTTCGTTTATTTGAATAGTAGGGTAGAGAGGTAATCAGAAACCTTGAAATGGAATATGATATTTGTCAAGTTTGGAATTACTGAAAAAAAAATCTTCACTAGCACAGAAATTTGAACTGTGTTTTTTTCATAAAAAATCATCCTCAATTCATCAAACTATGAGCAGCCGTGTGTCGATTAAAGAGCACTTTTTTGAATGCCTGTCACTTGGCAGATAATTTTTACTGTTTGATATAATTCCGTAGATAGCCCAAATAGATAGAATCATAACTACATACGTCATAGGTCAGGTCAAGTCGTTAGTTTTAATGATGATCCCAATTCAAAAGAAGGCAGGCCATATTATTTTTTCATATATTAGGCTATTTTAACAAATAATGACCAGTAAACTCTTACGCAAAACTTGTAAAATATTAAACTGCCTTAGGTTACAATTATGTCTGTTAAATGCAGAGCTAGAACGTATGTAACATTGACAATGCTAAAGTGTCAGGATGAATGAAATGTATATACATGACAAGTATGAGTTACAGCGATATTTTGGTAGTCATTTTGCCTTCAATCATGGTTACAAATATTGAATCATTTTAATTTGAAAAGTTTAGCATTGCGTTATTCGTCACATTGCCATGAGGATCATCAGGGTTACAACAATTATAAAGCACCCAGAAAAACATATTTTTAAATGGCACACATAAAAATTGACTGCTACTACCTATTTTGATATAATTCTTCTCTGATGACCAAGGATTGGCAACGGGTTACACCCACAATTTGCAGGTCTTTGATGATTTTTTTTTTCAAATGCGAACTATTATGAAGTTGACGTTACTAGCCTAATAATTTATGCATGCGTTCAAGTTCACAAGACTAGACTTGAAAATATTTTTATGCATTCATAATACACACGTATATGTAAATGGAGTAAAGAACAAGAAAAACTCTTTATTTTTCCCTCAACAGCTTGTTATTATTCTGTAAAAAATATAAATCTAAAATTTAGATTCGACCATTTGTTCGAAATCAATTTTCGAATTTCCATTTTGGTCTAATTTCTGTGGTTTTCAACTCAAATGAGTCAGTACGACAAAGTTATATACCTACATACAAACGTTTGGTCATTGACCAAGTGAAAACTCCCACGTTCTACAAACTCTATATAAAGAATAGGAGTCAACACTGGAAACCACCGCTACCACCTTTATTCAATCCACCGACCATTTCACCAAAAACCTTATTACCTGGTTTTTCCACATCCAACGGGTGCCTAAATAGTAGCGCCATTAAATATGGGTACGCGTATTGTGTTATGGTGAAATCGGCTTTTTTGTAAAGTCATCTTCAAGACCACTACTGACCCATTAGAGAAGACACATTTTAAACTAGAGTATTATCATCAATCAGCAATCTCAAAGCTTATACTTTACGTACAAAACATGAACGCAAAATCGCTTCGTTAGCATGTCTACTTGTCACTTCTGTCTGAATTTTAAATTCCATATGTCAAGATAACAACTGAGCATGTCAATGGCCACTCGTTCAGTGCCGCCAGTATCACCACAACCGCACCGCAATTTGGTTTAAAAAAATTAAGTCCTTGTTTTTTTACTAACAAGCTTGTCTGTCTATAACAAACGCGATCAGACCAACAAATGCACATGAGTTGACAAAGGACAACGGAGACACTGCACTGGTGACAGTAAAAAATGGTATTCAATATCTGTAACAGTTTAGTTACTCGACGTTGCTTCTAAATTGCTGAAAAAAGTCATGACATTGCGATTGTATTCTTCTTCTTTTGGTTTTCGCCATATCATCATCGTATCAAGAACATCAAAATCCTCACGTCACTTACACAAAACTCACAATCGCGAGAATCCTGTTTCTCGGTTCTCAATAAATGAGCGGACAACAGATTCCGATTATGTGATAGTAGTGAGTGAGTTTGCATCTTGTCTTTTAGAACGCTTCTGTGTAGTATGCGTTTTGTGTAGATATGAATCAAACATCTCTTGTTAAAAAATTCACACAGTAACAAGTAGGGAAAATCCATAAACAAAAAAGACAACAGCAGCACAAACGCAGTTGAACAGCAGCTACAACTCAACCACATTTAAAAAGTTATAAACCATGAAAACCATGTTAGATTTTCAAAGTCGGACAATTATTGGTAAACATTTAGAACCTCAAGATCACATTATGTACACCGTTCTGAAATCAAGCTGATTGTTGCATTTTTCTGCTCCTTTTAAGCAGTAATACGTTTTCCTCCTCGGCATTTTCGATTGAGAATCGTAATTTTTTTTATAGATAAATATTCAATGATGCTATTATAAACACACTTTGGTGTCATTATTGGTTTTTCATGGTCTTAAAACTGGATTTTGGATTTAAATGAACTTACTCGTGGCTCTATATGCTCATTACCTAGAAATAAAAATCAACATTTCGTATATACGTACATACGTAAGTATAAAAAAAAACCTTTGTCATTTTTGGCCCCTAACATTCTCCATCTCAAATTGAATATATATTGCATGCTTGCAAAATTCACAGAAAAAACAACAACGTGCAATGCACTTTTAAAAATAAAGTCATTAACTGAGAAGTATATGACGATAAACTCCATCGTCGGTTTCAATTTTCCAAAAGCTTGAAAGTTGATAATACGAAGAGAAAGTCTACCATATTTAGTAAAATGCAAATCTCTTAAAATAAGTATTTTTTAAAGTTTTAGAATATAACAGTTACCTCTTTTTTCTGTCAATATTCTTTGATAGCAAATACTACTTCTTTCTTATCCAAGTGGTCACTACAAAGAGAAATGTGGTTGTATATAAATTTTTTTCATCCTCGGCATCAACAGACAGTAGCCAGTTAGCAACTACAACAGTAATAAATCTACAATTGCAATCATGATGACGGAAGAGGATAATGATGACGAGTTTGATTTTTTTTTGGTGCTCATTCATTCAGAACCGATGTTGATGAAATGATGAGGCTAAGCGAATGAAAATACATGGCACGCAATCCTATATCATGATTGATTATACCCAACTGAAAGTAGAGAGCAGTCAGCCATAAAATTCGAATTGAGTGCAACATCCCCACCACCACCACCGATAAACAAACGAATTCGACAATATTTTTTCCTCTTCCGCCAAAAAATGCAATCTGAGTAGTGGTGTGGAAATAGTAAATATATATATCTAAATTGAAAGATAATGACACGACGAAAACAAGACAAGATATTTTTCTTGCATGGTTGACAATTATTTTTACGATGGCGGAACGAGCAAAAAAAAGGAGCAATCGGGTCAAACTTGCTGTATGAAAATCTCAGAAAATTTTGCAAACTTTTTTTTATGATCATCTTAACAATCATCGTAATCATACAAAAATACAAGCTACAAACACGCTCTTTTTCATTTTTTTAAAAGAAGAAGTGAAGCTCACCTGCAACATTACATCAACAGAAGATGTCAATCACGCACAGGTATAACGACAGTGGTTTATAGCTGAATTTCCTGCAAGTACTGTCGTCGTGCGTGTTGTGCACCACCGGAAAAATGAAAATTGTTGTGTAGCTCATTCGCAATAAAAAAATATCTTACGAAAAACTATGCCATTCCATTCAAGAAATCAGTATGATTTATACAGGTACGCACATTACAGTTTAGCACGAAATCAATGATGAGTATATCAACAATAAATTGAAGAAAATATTTTCTACTTCAAATATTGTGGTATAACGGTAAGTAAGGAAAAAACAGTAACACGTGCACACTTGTAACCACACTCAACTAAAAATTCACAATTTTTACAAAAAATGGTCATTCAAAAATACGTCAATTTTGAAAAAAATAAACTCACAGCGGAAAATTGATTTATAAAATAAGAAATCTTATTTTGCAGTTATACCAACTTCAACCACTGATTTATAAGAATCGAATGCTAGCACTAATTTTAATCTTAGCACACTTCAACATTCTAAATCCAACGTGAGAGATATATCAGTTGATATTATCATGTGACGGAAATATCTTAACTTCTTAGTCATTGATGGGCAGGGATAGGAATAATGATAAGTGGATAAGATTCCGGTTGACCTTCTAAATTTTGCTTTAATTTATTATATAAAAAAAGTATGAATTTTAGATTTTTCCCTCCAGCAAAAATATTTGTACTTGACTACTAAACAATGTCACTTGTTCGAAAATTAAGAATATTTTTACATTTTAAATCGTTATTATCCACAGAAGTCAGAAAACCAAGCGAATACAAATGTGCTTCAATAATGAATGCACCTGCGCGCGCTTCTATTCGATGTTGTAGAATGTATTTTAACCATTAAATATTTTAATGAGCATTCCTAATGCGTAATCTCGTCCTTACAAATAAACACATATGCGTTTTAGCAGAAACTAAACAGCCCATGGAATGGATCACTCATGATAAACCATCTGCACATTGTTAAGCTCGATCTTTCTAACTGTTTAATGTTTTAGACAGTCACATGGTGTAATATCTGTAATTAATCAAAGTGCTCCATTCTACAATCATCATCATGTCCACAATTCTCTAATACTATAAATATCCACGCAGTTTACTAACAATGAACATAACACAAGTGGCTTCCAAAAAATGTTATCCACTCACACAAGCAAGCATTAATTCAAGTAATTCATCATACATTTCCATTGTGCTCAAAGCAATTTGGTACAATCCCAATAATTCCACAGTAAAGTGAATTCCGCTGTACAAGAGACGTAGTACAAATTGCAACAATGCTGTTTAACCATTTGACTCCATGAATTACTCAATCATCTCAATCAAACAAAGGAGTGTGTGTACTATGTCTATACTCGACTCACCTCGGCCTCACTCGCAAACACACTTCATTTCATCATTTCATTCTTGGCTAAATGTATTTTATGTAAAACATACAACAACGCTTAGATGTTTAGACGAGTACGTGTGTTGTCTTTCATTTTTTTGGGTTGTGTTTTGCACACAGGAACAGGCGTTGGTTCATCATTCATAAAAAAAGAGATGTTGTGGTGAAGGAATGTCAGCAATGGTGAATGGTGATGTGCACTATGACTCATCATGTAAATAACTTCATCAAGAAACGATGGACTCCTTCAAACAATTAACTCTCATAAGTACATATGTATTTATCTGAAATTGATGATTTTTGGGGGCAGACAATGTTAAAGTAATAAAAAAGGGAATGCTGTTTTTGCAATACACATAAAATATAACATTATAATTATTGTACAGAAAATTATGTTAAAGCGTAAACATAGGGTGTTGAACGGTTTTTTCCTTTGATGATGATAATGGTCTAAGAGTGAGATATATGTATATATATGCGGATCCCTTTTTACAAATTTCTTACAATGCAAACGAATTACAAAGACGATGTACAGTAGCGACGCCCAGTCTGCCCTGATAGATAATAAGGTTTGTTTGCTTTAGTTTTAAAGTGCTCACAATACATATTTCACTACATTCATCATAATCATCGTCATCATCATCACAGATGAATGTACTGGCAGTTTGGTGTCATTTTTAAAGTCCCAAATTCCGTTGCAAATGTGTGCCTCCGCGTATGCGTACTGTATACGCAATCATTGCTAAAATTACCATGACAATGACTGACTGAATTAGTTAGCAAAAATGAGAATAAACACTTTACCTGCCTCCCAGTAATTTTGAAATAAAAAGCTACATCTGTCTGGGTTCGTTTTTTTTCTGTTGCAGTTGCAGGGTGATAGCCTCTCCTCGACGAACAATAAAAACTAATCTCTTTTTCATTCTATCATCATCTCATTATGAATGCATGCATACTTGCATACTAATCTAAGCTCTGTTACTAATAAAATACACACTGACATAAACAATCAGTCAGTCACCGCACTACAATTACAAAAACAACACAGTCACATCAAGATGATGATGATGATGTATGTCATGTCTGGTTGTCAGCTACAAAAAAAAGAGCAATAGATCACGTAACTCTTTACAGTAAAAGCAATAAAAAGAGATATTGTTATTATTATGTTGCACATTCTTTTTCGCACATTTTTACTCTGATGCCATGAAAGAACAAAGTGTACACAAAAAAATGACAATCCATACCGTAATCATTTTGTATACAAGAACGACGACTACAGACACTTCAGACAGACACTGTGTGCGTAATAGCTTGATGATGAGACGAGATGGTGTAATGTGGCAGAATTCTACAAACATTTTCGTAATCATAATAGATGAATACATTAAATTGAGTAAATACGCTATCTTGGCATTTTTGCCATGCCCTGCTGCAATCAGTCAAAAAAAAAATCCTGACCGGTAAAGAAACTTTATGTTTGCGATTGATTATCGATTCAAATATATAGGTAATATGTAACAGTGTATCACTTTTTTATTATTATTTTACTTGAAAGCTGACTATAATATTGACAAAGAAATAAACAAGCATTGATCTAAATAAATCGCTGAAGGGTAATGTATATTAAATATTATTATGTGTAGTAAGTAGGTGTGCTGTTTGATTTAGATTTTCAACGAATATATTTATTTTTTTCAGTAAAGAAACTGGTGGTGGTGGTGATGGAGGATAATGATATGTTGACCAACATGGCGATAGATGATCATTACTATCATAACAGCAAAGCGCTGAAATATTAAATACATCTTTTGAATTTGAGTAGCAGATGCATTGCAGGACAGAATATATTACATTGCAACTAAATTAGGAGGGGTGATTACTACTGTTTCACAGCCCCAAGTAAAAATGCACAAACAAGTGAAGAACCTGTTTAATCTGCTGATTTTTCAGTGTTCAATTTATAAGAAGGCCATTCGGATAAAACTACCGTGTTACTTGTTGTTATTCTTTAGAGAGTAGAGAGGGACTACACTACAACATATACATTCAAAGAGTGGTGGTTTTTCGTACAGAGACGAAGAAATTGAAAATTCAGTATGATATGATGTATGCTAGTTAAAATATTCAGAACGTTTAGCAATATTATTATTCATATTTTTTAAATTTAACTGAAGTGTATCACTAAATGTGACGCATTTTTTTAGCAGTACTTGTTGGCAGGTATTATATTTTAACATGAATTGATTTAAAATTACACAGTCCGATTACTACGTTGTTCGTCTTCATTGTTGGTGGTAGTATAAAAAAAATTGAACAAAATAGGACAACAGAAAACGAAAGAGAAAATGTAAAGTGATCTAGTTAGTTGTAATCCAATTGTTAGTTTTTTTGTCATCGTCGTAATATATTTATTAGACAACTCACACATGAATCACAATTACAATGACATTATTGTTGACTGTTACTAGTTTAAGGAGCTAGAGTCCATTTTTTCAACATGTCAAGCTACCAAAGTCGTTAAATATAACGACACTTTTGTTTATGTGCGATGTTTTTTCGAACAAAAAAATATTTTCACAGGGAAATGTTTACTTTGTACGTAATATGGATTCTTTTCAAGCAGAATAAAATAAATATAAGAACTGTATTTATTGCAATTACGAGAGAAATACAAAGGTACATGTAATCAAGATAAAGTAACTTAAATAGTAAGCAGAACTAAACATTGTTCTTGTTCAAATTATAATATTTGTTTATGATTTTCTGATAAAAATTTGCAGTGACAGGATTTCTTGTAATTAGCCAATAAGTTAGTAAACCGTAAGTAGCAAAATAGCAGTTGGGATAAACGTATATAATCATCCAAGTGATTATGTTCATGGTACAATATGCAGAGTGACAGATACTCACAGTACATGACACCTTTACAATAAAGTACCAGTTTTTTTCACCTGTACCAAACAATTAAAAGAAAACAAGATTTTTTCCATGTCCAATGCCCCTTTTTCATAATTGGTTGCTCATTCCAAGATAAAAAGATATGGGAATTAGATTCTCTGCATAAGTTGTAATTGTTACTGATTTACGTAATAAATAAATAATCAGCTTATTTAGCACGTACCAGAACAATACGAAACAATGTAAAGTGAGTTGTCATAAATAATAGGCAGATAAAAACATTTACTTTTATCTCAATAATTTGTTTTTTGTTTCTTTTTTCAGATTTAATTTCAAAACAAGTTGATCTCTTCTTTTGATAATCATTCTTTGTCATCAGATGGAATGTGTGGAATTGTGACTTCAAACTAGTCGCTCACAAGCCTGCCTGAATCATCTCTACATACATGCGTGATGCGTTTGATGAAGAAAAATATGAAATGTGAAATGTCATCGTTGGACTTTTTTTATTTAAAATATAAAATAAACCATGAGAAAAACATGCTGAGTTGAAACCATTTTTTACAACGTGTGATTTTAAGTATTTTATACGAAACGAAGTCATATCATCGTCGTGTTGATGTCGTTGAGATTGTTTAAGCTGTGAGTTGTCTATTTATCTATGTACATATATTGGTTATTATTCATATTTATTTATAGAAGTAATAATAACTCATATTTTTCATGTTTATTAATAATTATATAACTAACAACATAATTTGTCGTTGTGGAATGGATAAGGAAATGTTGGTAGGTAAGTTGAGTTAGTTCGTTAAAAAGCAAAAGCGACACGACACGACACGAAGCAACGGCAGCAGTGATTGTGATATGATTTGTGATTGTGAATGTACTTTTGTAGTCGTAATAATGAATTATTAAGTGCTATCATCGTTATTACAACATCGTCTCTCTTTTTTTCAGATTTTTAACTTATTCCAAAACCTCTGCCATCTCACAATCCACGCACTTTCGTTTTTTTCTTATCATGTGTCTCCTCTGCTTGCAGAGAGTAATCTTCAAATCTTTATTTTTAAGCGTGACACTATAATTAAGGTAAAACATGTAAAAGAATACTGTGTAATCTCAAATATAAAAATAGCGTTTGAGTATACAGAACGCAGTAATTATATAAAAAAATATATTTGTTATCGTTAACTACTCGTTTGTGGGATAATGCACCTTAGACCTCAATTATGTGATGTGACACATATACACACTAGCAAAGTTTGTTTGTCTGCCTTTCTTATAACTTCCTTTTCATCATCTTCGTCGAATCATTAAAAAATTCTTTTAAAAGTGTCTGCATTTTTACGATGGTTCATATTCCAAAGATCATACTGGTCAGTATCATAATAACACAGCGATAAATAAATAATTGTGCAGTTTGTTTGACGATAGCAAAATGAATGGAATACGAGATAAAGTTGTTCTCATGGGACAAAGAAGGTGTAAAGTCCATAGTAGCATCAACGAAACCTACATAAAACATGTACATGACAAAACAGCACTCAAAATATTTTTTTAACCTTTGTGGAACTAACCAGGTTAACAATTTGGTGTCAAATGTAATGAACTCATTGTTAGGTAGAGGGACAATAGCGTGTATTTTTAATATATAGTCCACTAAATCCAACCTCCATCTCATCGAAAAACACATATGAACATGCCAACCGAAAAGAACTGCAAATTGCATACAATATGATAGATTTAAACGTGTTTTACGCACATACAAATGATAATAAAATAATAGTACCTAACATGATTATGATTATTATGAAATATGTTGTAACTGTTCATCGGATTCCAAAACCGCAATAGCTGTTATTTTTATGATTTTACTTGGCACTACCACCACCTCTGCTGCCACCATATAGGTATTTTAAGCCAAAAAATTATTTTACGATGCAATACAAGACAATTACGATATAGACGATGATGACTTGATACAGCAGAGTTGTAAAAAAACGCTTCATTCATACTTTCGCACAAAGACGTTTGTAACCCAAAATACCTATGCGTATTATTTGTACTCAACGTGAGCACTTCTTTTCATTCCTACAACGAAGTTCTGAAATGAGAAGGTGCGCTGAAACGAAAAAGGAGGGCTCGTTAATGTAATGTGGAACGGTTAATCCACTAATCCTTTTACTAAGGTTGTTTTCTGTTGTTGAGAAAACATTCTGAAAACCACAACATCACAAAAAAAAAGAATTGTACTGATCCATCGTAATTACATGAACATCATGTCAAAAAAAATCCTAGATAACGTATTAAATTCCTTCAATTTCAATTCTATGATGGTTTTGGTCCCAGGTTTATACTTCACACCTTTTGAGCTGTGGGAGGTGAACCGACAAATGCAAAATGCTCAATTTTTAAAATGAGAAATGATCAATATAGATATAAAATTAACATATATGATATCATCCACTTGGATTACTTACTACAAAAAAATATAACATAGCAGTATAATTGTGTCATCGTGCCCAATAAATGGGGAATGACAGTACATATGTAAGTTGTGTTGTCGTAATATTCAATTTACATAACTTAAAGGAAGGAACTACAACGTGACCGTAAGTAAAATTGCAACAATACCTAGTATAGTTACATCCTTCGACACAAAAAATATACGATTCAGTCGTAAAAGTGGTATCAAATGTGAAAGCGGTATGGCTATGGCATGATCAGTCGGGGTATTAAATCATTATGATGATCTGATAACCAACATTTACAACTTACTCAAAAAAAATCTCAAAACTAAATTATAAATTGTAGGAATAATCAAAGAAAAGAGTCGGTTTTACTTACGCGTTCATCACCCAACAGTTCTTCTCGTATAAATTTAACATAAAACATGAGGAAACGAGAATAAGAGTTTGAAAATAAGATCCCTTATTATCTCAAAATTTGAAAGTATGTTCCTCTCCGGCAGCCTCAAAAGCTGAAATTGAATGAGAGGGAGAAACCACCACCGAAAACGCAAATAAATGCATTTCCTGGCAGAAGTCTTCACACCAAACAAAAGTTCCTCATCCTCAGACGCCGTCACACTTTAAGCCGAATCTTATCATCACAACTTAATTCACTACTCAGGCAGTTCAACTTAGATTAACTATGTTTAAATGGAACGATCGGTCTTTTTATGAACAACTTTTTTTTTCAAAGTAGCAATGCCTCCATCCTTACTAACTATAGTATAAACGTGCCTAATTTCGTTCCTTTTCTTTTACAAACGAAGAGTTTACCTTATTCAGTGCAAAAAGTTTCAACTTCAATTTTTTTCCTCTTTTTCTTTCACCTCAACAAAATGTATGTGGTCACCATTCCTCTGTTGCCACTATCGACCGTGAAGCCGCAAAAATTTTCCAAACCGCTGTTACAAACATCATCATTCATGATTCATAACGCCATATAGTACCATTAACAATGCAAACATGCGCGAATTAGGTTTGCACACAAATTGTTTTTGACATATCCTAAAAACACGAACGAACTAAATATCACTGCAAAACTATTACTCATTCAATTTTGTGCTATGCTACATATGTACATGTTACTAAAAGTGTGATGAACATGCTCTTTTTGTGTATGCCTGCCTACAACTACGGTGGTACACAGTACACACTCCCTGCCACACAAAGTGATTATGAGATATGACATGATTTACACAAGAAACAAGAAGGAAAAAAAACTTTAAAAAGGGTAAAGTGGAACATGACATCTTTATGTTTTGTCATCTTCCTGAAAAGTAATAATCAATGGTGGTATTATTATTATTACCTTATTTCAGCGAAATGTCAACATTTTGAACATTTTATAAAAAGGAGAAAAACTGCGAGACAAAAATCATCAGTAGCACAAACATGATAATTTACAGCAACAATACAAACAAACTTTCTACTGGGTTTAAAAAGCATTATAAAAACAATCTCCTTTTTACTCTACTTTGGGACATATGAGGCAAACCTACGGGCTTGCAATGGGTGTAAACGGGTGCTGCAGTGCAATATTTAACGGGTTTAAATATAAAAATGTACATGAAGCATACAGTATTAACTTTCTGGTGTATGCCTTCTTGTAATAATATAATTTACCCGTTTAAACCAACCTTGCCTTGTCAACCCTTTAATGAATTTCCCCGGCCCAGACTAAAGCGCAATACCTGCCTTTTAATGATTCGTATGATGTTTTGGTGGGTGAAAATAGTGAAACGTAAATGTATGCAGATTGTTAGCAAGCTTTAATGACTCCTGTGAAGAAAAAAATGAAGTCACGCAGGGATATTTTTTAAAATTTTGATTCTGTTTACGTTTGCTAAGTAGTATTTTATCTACACAAAAGAAGGATTAAGGTTATTTGTTTAGATTTTTAGCTTACCTACTTTTAGCTAATAGTCATGCTAGACTGCAGGAAACACGAGAATATTTTTTTCGCTTGCATTTCTACTAAAAGTGACACCCACCATAAGGAAAACTTTAGAAGTAATTGTTCAGAATTAGTATAGTGACGTATTTTGATTGACATTGTTAGAAAAGTAAACACAGCCATTGTGTAAATGTGTTTAAAACACATTTAGCATGACTTTAAAAAGACTATCGTCACGTGTCGATGCTTTTAAATGACTCAATTATCCAAGAAGTTTCATGAAAGCTAATTGTCGGCCATCAGCATCGACGCAAGAATATGTGGAAACCACAATACTCTTCATAGAAATTTCTGGAGTTTCTGGCTATAAATTCCCTTGCACGTCTAAATATTGTAATAATATCAAAAAGAACCGAATGCGCGAATTCTTGTGACACGCTACGCCCCAGTCAATTCAACCTACCCACTTCCTGGTAGATAAGGAACAAACAATCTCATTAAAAAATTACTGATACAATTAACCGCTACGGCACCAGCAGTTGTAAATGAAACACACTTCAAATGACGTATCATCAAAAGCCTAATGACATGATGTGAAAATTACCAGATAAGTAGCCGAAAACGTAATTCGCGTTTTTCAAAATTGGCAGTGAGCAGTACTTGATAGCTCATAAAAAAAGCTTTTCTTTCTTTCAAAAAGTCATACCATATGCCTCTCCGGACAGAGAAACCCTGACTTCTGCACAACTACAACAGTCAGCAATGATTTTGATTTTACGATTTGCTGGTGGTAGTAACCTTGATGCATATCATTATCTTTAAACCTGAATTTTGTACGCCACATCCACTACTTCACATTATTACAAGGCCATAAAAGATTGAAAAGTTTCACCAGTAAAATGACAAAAACGAAGTAGAAGGAATAAGAATTTATGACAAAGAAGAAATAAGTACCTACGACTCATCTTCTGATTTTTGTGACTTTGTGAGGATGATGTGGTGGCATTAAAAAAATGTATGGCGATTGTGACTTCTTTCCTTTCTTGGTCGTGTCATCGTAAATGAAATTACTCTCTGGTGCTGAAGACATTATTATTTTGAAAAAGTTAATGATGATGACGAAGAGGACGACGAGTTTTGCTAGAAACCTTCTTTAATCAGCTACTATCACACTATCGTCATCAGCATTGATGATGATGCTCTTTGCTTTAGAATTATAGAACCTTACGGCTTGTGTCTTGTCCTGTCATAGTGGTTAACTATTAAGTTACTGCAATAAAGGTAATCATAATAATAATCATAATGAATAAAAACAAACAAATAATACTAGGACTACTGCAGTATGCATATACTTAACTACAAAGCAGTACAATGATAAGTATAATAATCATGATGAGTAGTATAGTCCCTTTGTTTTCGAATCTGCATAATATGTATTTGCAAAGCAGTTCAATCTCTACGGCTTCATGTGCTGACTGGCATATGCAGTACAGTTATTTCACCTTGCTATCTGCTATTGCAGAAAAAAGACAGAAGCTGATTGTTGGTGAATGAATGCAAACCAGGGTTTTTATTATTATTGATCAACCCTTTTCATTTGTAAGCACTATACTCACTTTTTAAACATAAACATGCAAAATAACCAAACTTCACCGTAATTGTCAGTTGTTTGAATGAAAAAATAAAAGGGCCGTTGATACTTTGATTTGATGACCAGAGCTAGAGTAGACGAACAGAAGAAGGAAGACTTTCAAAGACTTCCGTCCTCCCATATGAACAAGAACAACATGAATGAATGGCTACAAGAGAATTGATAATTATACGATGAGTTATTATTATTATACTCCTGCATTTATTGAGCTTAAAATAAAATCAGCATATTCAGTAATGAGTCCCTAAGCTAAGCAAGTCGTCGATCGTCATCATATAGAATTTCTTATGAATCAACCAAATTGTTATTTTATCATATAATCGTTTGTAATCAGAAGAGACCAGATGTGCTCCCATCATCATAGCATCCGTCCAGCTAAATATGGAGTTAACAAGGCTATAATATAGCATATTATGCATTTTGATCAGGGGAACTAAATCGACAAGATAAAAATCTATTTTTTAGTTTCAGTTTATCGCATGTGTGATGTGGTCCTATAGTTGAAACGAACTAATCATGATTACAAACTAACTTCCGCACATTCCTCCTACGCATTATTTGCACGTACATATGTCAACTAATAATAGTACATGAGCAATATGAATGTGAGGCCAAATTAAATCATAAAAAATCAAGCATGCACCACAAATATTTATGTATAAAAAATTTGACTCGAATGTAATGATCGTAATGTAAACATGTTTTATGAATTGGTAACAAAGGGTGATGTGATGTGGCTTTTTGAAACAGTAGGCATGAATGCAACTGATGATGAGAGTACAAAAAATGTAATAATAAATAGGAGCAAAGCAATCAGTGCAAATTTCCCCACTACTATACTGATTTCAATATCGAATCAGTTGAACCAAAACTGGTTGCACTGCATTGCAGAATAATAGCCTGTAGTAGTACAAAAAAAATGACGGGGTAACGAGAAACGCAACAGCCCCAGTCAAGTTGCAAGTCACAATGGTTGTTCAAGTCGCAATAATGATGAGTAATCAAATACATCATTCGACACAAAACATAGGCAAAATGTTGTCACAGTTAAAATTCAAGTCAAGAAGAAAAGGAAAGTACAACTGCCAAATTTAGGATAATGTACATTTATTTTGAATCGATGAAATCGACCTAAAATCCAATAATTTAAGGAGGCAGTAGAGATTCATTGTCAGCTTAACTCAAATAAGTGTGGTCAATGATGTATGAATAGCAGTTAACAAAAAGTAACAATCAACTGTGCTGTACAGTAACGAGCGACAAAAGATCTTTTTTCCAATTTATGTTTCAGTACACCGTACTACTGGCAGTGGTGAGGAATCTCAATCACAATCAACACTTTGGCAGGTGTTGGTGTTACACTTCTTAAATTACGCTATTCTCTCGAGCAACGTAACTCGCAAAAATATTACTTTCGTTAAAGTTTCAGTCAAGATGTGAGTAAATACAATCATATGCAACTTTTATGTTACAGAAAAATAATGTCGATTGTCAAATCACTTTTGCTTCATTTCTTTGCACTTTCATAAAAAAAGCGTACGAGTCTCTCCTCAATTGCCATACATTCGTAAAATCAGCACAGTGGCACTCCAGAGGCAATTGGTGCAAATATGTAGCTTGTTGCAAACTCAATGCACTTCAAAAATTCGCTTTCTAGGTTTTGTGATGATTCTTAACAACCAAAAACTATGCTTTACTATTAACCTTCATTCTTCATTTTTTTATTCAACCAATTAAGTAGCGAGTTCGTACATAATTGTGTGTCAATTTGAAATAATTCGATGTCGCACGAAGACAAATGTTGGTAACAGGGTCGAGGTATGTGACATGACAAAGTAGTCCAAAAAATAATTTTTCTCTTATTCAGCCAAGTAGAATGAGAAAAATTTGGCACGACATGCCATCATATTGTCATTATCATTGGCATCATAAACTGCATACCTATAATAATATTTGTCGTTATGTTTGATGACCGTCATGAGCTTTTATTTTTCTTAAGACATTTTTAAGCTTAAAACATGTCGCAGTCAAATCACAAGTTTTTACCAGGATATCACCCATGCCACTAGTACATAGTATCAACATGCCATTACTGCTAACACCTCCACCACTTCACCTGTTAATGCCTTTCTTTTGTATGTTTACAGGTTATTGTTGTAGAAAATAACATCTTGGTGGTTCCTTAATAATATGTCTTGTAACTGACAGACGTCAGGCGGCTGAGGAGATGGTATCACTTTTCTATACTCCATGTTCTCAACTTGATCTCTTCAATTGTTTCGCTATTATGGTGACAAAGGCATTTCTCAAAGTTTAGTAAAATAATATGCATATATGTGCCATGTATAAATATACAATCACACACCTATTACTTCGTCCGGTCAAGTGTGCCCTAATATTTTTCATATTTTTAGTAGGTACACCATCACCAGTCAAAAAGAAAACTATAGTTGGTAATTGTAAACCAATATTTTTCAAAAAGTACACAACCCAAAAATGTTTTTGAACACTTTACTGCATCCTGTTATTCTTTTATCATCTAGGTGATCACACTGACTTGCTTTAAGAAGACATGCATTGTTTACGTCAAAAAATCTGAAGCAGAAGAGAAGTGACATGTGACACTTTCTTCACTTCTTATTTCTCTCTTAGCCGTTGTAGCCGTAGCTCCTTCCTTTAATCATTCAGCCAAAAATCATTATTATAACTATGTGGAAGGAGACAAAAATTGGAGCAATTCGCCTATATAATTGTTAAGGTATTTATGGTCCTACATGCTGCATAAAAGTTTTTTTTCTTAATGGTAACAAATACGTTAAAGGAAAATTGATTTTTCATCAACACTCTATTCATTTATATTACGCTGAGCCGGTAAACGTTGAACAACAATGCATAAAAAAAATTGACGATGAGTGAAACTTACATCTCATCTCATAATCTCATCTAGTTTACATATCTATATTTTTAAATAATATTATGCCACTTCTCCTCACTGATCGTTAAACAATTTTATTACTTTGTTGTAGAAGTAATTTGTGTGCCATCATCATCATCTGTACTGTGTTTGCATACACTTGTATATTGTTGTAGTACAACCATACAAAGTAAAATGTTTTTTTTTGCAGGTCAACTACAACCAAGTTTCATGTGACAAACAATAACCACAGTTGTACAAGAATATTAAATATTTCGTCGCTAAATATTAGACAAGTTGTAAATTCATACATCAGCCGCGAGAAGACATGATATGATGACGACCAAGAGGAACATGAAATAAATGTGCAAAAGACCGTTATTCGAGTCATCTCATGTCTCATGTCATTCGTTGGACTAGTGGTAATATAAATATAATGAATACAAAATATGCAAGTATTATGCTACCTTCTCATAAATTTAACCTGTTTTTTTCATTCTTTTCTTTCCGTAATAAATAGGGAATTATACACATATATATGTATTATTTTACAGGTAGCTAGCAAGGTTTTTATTTCATTTGGGGAATGACATTTTTTGGAGTTCTTACGTTCATTCGTACGTAGCAAACAAGTGTGTAATAAGTTTTGTACAAACAAACGGTGCACTGATATGATGACTTAAGTGCAATCTTATTTTATTGTTATTTCATTAGCAAAAGTAATACATATATGATAGCTGTTGTAATCTTATAACATTGTTGTAACAATGAAGACTGGCTACTTTAAACCTTTTGTTCCTTCTAAAAATTATAATCAAAATATTGTTCAGGTTATCATTGCAAATGAGATGGTCATAATGATATAATGATTTTCTTTGAATTAGTGACAAATAAATTTGCAATTTTTTTTATAAAGGTATAATACGATTTAATAACAACAATCAACCAAACAAAAGTAGGAACGTTCTGAGTGATTGGAATTAGAAGAGTAAATTGGGAGCAAATGAAAGTAAGTATATACCTTATTGGTTGGTTAGACGAATAATAATAGTAACAAATTGCTAAAAAGGTAATAGGCAATTTAGTTATCCCTACAATAATTATGTTTACAATTAGGTAAAAAATGATGGCGTTTGTTCTGTGATCTACTATGACTGCATGTGTCCTTATACAAATAAATATGAGGTTATTGGAGTTGAAAATTGAAAGGGAATTCGTTCTAAAAGGATAAAATTAACTTTGAAATTAACTAACAAGATTGCGACTAATAAGCCGATAGTAAATACAAAAAAATAGAACGCACTGTAATTGTAATTTGTACAATTTTCATACAATTCATATGAAAGTGAGTTCAATGAATGACCCAAACCCAAGCAAACATTCTAAGAAATTGTTACATTTCTAACGATCAAAACGTCTAATATTTTTCTAACGTAATAATAATTACGATAGAGGAACGACGACAAAAAACTAACAGAAAAAAATGAAAAGTAAAAAGTTTATGTAATCAATAATGTAAACACACACGTAACAATACTACTAATCACAACAATAAAAACGAATGATTCATTCATTAATAATAGTAATAATAACGATGAACTATAACAATGAATGGAAAAAATAAATGGCTTTGAACAAATAAAACACACTTTTTTGCACCTCCAATGCCACCACCTTAAGTAATCATCATAACTCATCGTTTTAGAGTAATAAGTAGCAATATGAGTTATTAGATTGGCACATAATTTATTATTAAAGTACGCTGTACGTGTCTATTAATAGTAGCAGGACTTTGTTGAGAGAACTTGACAACTTTTACCTTCTTCACAACAACCTGCTGGCATAGAAACATTGTTATTATCACCCTGCAACATTAATCATACTAGCAAAAGTGCATCCAATGGGATTATTGTTGTTCAGGGTGCACTTGTGCATCAGCAGTGGTAACTATAATAATAATCCTCCTGGGAATCATAAAAGTCACGATTCAAAAAAAAAGAAACTTGTAATTTAAATGGAAGAAGACGCGAGATAATACACAAAGCAGCAAAAACCTTGCTTATTTGCTATTTACTATACGATGACATGATTGACATGAACTTGTTCTGTTGCTAATTGTTTTGTACTTGTACCTAGACTTGATTTCTCATCGTAAAAATAGTTGTGTGTGGATTATTGTTACACAAACATTCATCATCACAGCATAGCGTCGCTCGCTACTCGCTACCCCTTTCGTTTAGAAATTTGTCATTCAAGCGTTTTCCAATGACGGAATTCAATAATCATAATCATCGATTAAATAATATTTATTATTTAATTATTTTCTAAGAGTTTGTTATAATCGTTCATTACCATCATCCTATCATAACCATTATAATTCTCATTGGTCATTTTTTCTGAGTCTCTATCCTGCCCAGCTAGATCAGAGTTTACTTGTGATTTAATTGCTTTGTTCAATTAAACATTTGTATGAGAAGACCAAGTACAGGCATTTAATGTGAACAAGGAACCCTTCCTACTCACAAGGGATATGAAAATGAAACAATATTTATCCTCTCTCATCCTCCCACTCATACAGCAAAACATGATTCTTATTGTTTGACAATGAGTGAACCGAAGGCCGACAAAGACACGTCGGAAGACAAGGAATTTGTTCGTCCATTCAATGATGATATGATAAATGACTTGTAGTTTGGTTAATTCTTATTTAATTTCCCCATAGGGATGGATAGGTACGTGTAAACTATGAAATGAATGCGAATGGAATTTCAATGACTCAATAATATGGTATTTATTTTGCTCTGCTGAGAGAGTACTGACTCTGACCCTTCTTTCGACAACAATAGAATATTCGAAAGAAGTGAAGGTGCAAATTATGCATATGAATGAGGATGGAATGAAACAAGATGATGATGATACACGCGGGCGTTATTTAACAGGTGAATAAATATGTGTAACATGATCTGGCCTTTTCATGGTGCCACTGTTGCTGCATTTTTTGAATTCTTTGTCCCGCACAGCCAAATCAGTCATCCGGAAGTGTAGTGTAAAATTCATACGGCAGCAGCAATATAAAATATTTCACGTATCAGTCTTATTATCATTATCATCTTCATCATCCTCATACTTGTTCAAGTTGGAGAGGAAGAGAATACATAATGTTACGTAGGGACATTATCATTATGGTGTCATCAAAACTATGACGATGATGATGGCCATTATCAACCCCATCAGAATTAGAATCCTCATCATCCATTCCATTTTTAGAAGCAGAGTACACACAACGTATCATCATTGTTGCAAAGGGAACACAACTAACTCACAACAATGCGCAATGAAATCAAGAAAGGAAGAAGGTAAAGGACAATGACACGAAAAAGATGGATGAATAGTTAATAATACCACCATCACTGCAACAACATACGTACATACATACTCCATTCACTGCAACTACTTATTCCGATCTCCCTGTTTATAATGTAAATGTAACAATGTGAGAACAAAAAATATTATTATTATTCTATTTTGAATGTCGATGTCGAAAATAAGTTAGTTGATGACGTGATATGCAGTTTTTTTGTGTGTAAGTTTAAAATAGTAGTACACTGATAGTATGTGATGATGACAAGTGATTACCTTCAAATAATACAAATCCATACATACATAAGTGCACATACAGTTTGAAATTTAGAAGAGAAGGAAGAATCATCCCAAACAATCACGGATATGGTTAAAAACCATTATTGCCCCGAGTAATACTCATGTCGCAGTTGTGTTGTATGTAATAAGCAAAAAAATAATATATATTATGGCAATCCAATCCATTATTTATAATAAATGGTTCGTTCATATATCGTAATCTCTATACATCTTTTTGTCGTTTCCTTAAATAACAAGTGCAATGTCAGAGTCATAAAAAAATAACAAGTTTAAACATGCGCATGTAATAGTTTGTGCCATTATTTTATTATTACTATTGAGATCCAAGATTTTAATCTTTGATTAAAAATTACAGCTTTTGGGTTCAAGAGTATAGCATCACGCCGCGGGAGCAAAAACAGACTCCAACAAATACGTAGAATTATTGTGGTTTTTTAAAAATCAAATCAACCCAAAATAAACAGCGAAGGTTCATTTCATGAAAATTATTTACACAAAAAATGAAAGTATGACTGAGGTAGAAAGCAAAGGTTAAGCATATGTACACTATAACCGTTAGCCAATTGCCATAACCATAAAAATATCCTAAACTAAATATTTATAGTTCAACAATCAAATTATGATTATTGCTGTTGAATCGTCATTTGTCAAACACAAAACTCGTGACCGACAAAAGGAATTTGTACGAAAAAAAAATTATCATCTTTAAAAAAGTAAATAAATGTCACTTTGCCAAGAATTATGAAGAAAAATCAGTTATTCATTTGCCGTCCCTCAGCACCACCATGTTTTTTGTACAGAAAAAAAAGTCAACGCGGAGTTGAGGATGATGAGTAGATGATGATTATTATACAAAAATTGCAAATTTCAGCAAGCCGCTGCAGCCCCGAGGGCATGTCATCATCTCTCTTTTGACTCTTTTAATGATATTTTTTATTAGCGATTGCAAATAAAATAGCGTCCTAAATTTCCTTTGTCATTTATAGGTTATGTCGGCTAATTCTCTCGGAGATACAATTCACAATCACTACAACCTTCTCGTACTGCTATATATACATAATATACATATATATAACTATGCACATATGTATTGGATAAGTAGGGGTAAAGATGGAGAAGATGAATTGTGATTGTAGTTTATTCAGCGTCTCTTTTTATGACAAACGAAAAATAATAGACCATTATTGTAAATTCTTGCACATGTACTCATATTCAAATGATTGGGCTGATTAATTATACATAAAAATACAGAAAAAATGCACATATTTTTACTATTAGTTTCAATGCTAACCACAAACAAGTATAAAATGCAACAACAATAAAAATTTACAGCTTTTCAGTTCACACTTTGGAAAAAAACATTAAAATGTCAATGGCGCCATGTTTTTGCTAACTTTGTGCAATATTTACTTTAAAAAAGGTATTTGTCTCATAAATAGTCAATTGGTATTATGGTCAAAATTTGACCCAAATGTACACAAATCAAAATGATCACCAAGCGCACAAGTTAAATATTTTGAATGATGAACTTTTTTATGTATATATACTTTTGACTTTCGTCTTCGTGCAAGTAAATTGTATATGCCAAATTGCCAACTGTAATAATAATTTCTAATTCAATTTTCATCTATTTGATGCACACAAAGAAGAAGAAAAATATTCAATAACGTGTGCACTGCACTGCACTGCGACCGAGTACTTTTGCGACTATTTCCATAACAAAGCATTAATATTTATTTATTGAGTATTATAGTCAAAAACCAATGATAATGACGCTAATTATTACGTGTTGTTACGATCCAAAAAAATTTACTCCAAAACATATACTATTTTCTGTACATGTGTTGAAAGTGTCTGAACTGAACCTAAAAATATTTTAAATGTTAAGCTTGAACTTTATGAACTAGATAGGTATACAATGTAAAAAAATGCATTCATTTGTCCTCGCTGTTTGTAGAGAAAAATGTTGCTGTATATAAATAATAATATGTAAGATTATCACATTAATGACGACAACAACAGCTCAAGCTCCATCACAGATTACTAGCATAGAATAAAATTACAAAAAATTATATTCATTTTATGCAAGATGCCAAATTCATATACTATTTTTCAAGCGATTATCTAATCATAATTTGTATTCGTCGGACTAAACCTGCGCAAACACACACAATACATAATTTCAAATTATTTACTAAAGGGCGACCACAACAGCAACAAACAACAATTCAAAGAGTCTAAAAAAATCGCAAGTGAAGTGATATATAGAACCGCCACGCCACCACATCCATATCACAACACAACCAACAAAGTTTGCACATTGCAAAGTAGTTTTTTTATGATTGCACTGCAGAATTACCTGGGTAGTAATAATAATAGATGGTAATCAAGTGATATAATAAAAGTTGTCGTAAGCAAAAAAAAGTGGCATATAAATACTAATCGCAATATTCGCAATCACAAGAAAAAGAAGAATCAAGAAATTGCCCAGGGCAACTGTGATGCCATGAACAGTCAACATTTTCAAGCAATGTACCATGTGCACATTATGTGTGTTGTAGGTTTTTTGAAATTAGTTTTTAACAAAAATCTCTGACTTGACTCATTCAGCCTCGATGTACGTACATTTTATTGTTAATGGGCCCAAGAAATGCCAACTGGATACTTTTTAGTATATTTTCTTGACTCTTACAAAAAGCAAAGGCATTTATTTGACATGTAGTTTTCAAAAGCTTTTTTGTACCCCACACCGCATGCACAAAAGGTGAAGAATTTTTAAGATTTTAGTTGCATGTTTTTTAAAAGATTTTCCTTTAAGTGTGCAACAATAAAAATAATAGTACCAGAAAATAGTACACAGGTTTTTAAAAAGTCAAGATAGAAATTTGCTCCAAGCCTCTGTGACTTGACGCCACGTCTTACACATCAACTCGATTGGCTGAACATCAAAAGGGAAACAACTTCCATAAGTTACTACTTCAATTACAAATATGAATATGTCATCGAAATTCCAAGTCATCATTATATTTTTTTACTGATACATAAGCACATTTCACATTTGTTATCGTTGCTGCATCAGCATGTAAGGAAATTGTTCCCCTTATTCGACATGTCCGTGTTACTATTTTTTTTTCAATACGGCGTCCTTTTTTTGTTCTCAGCTTTTAACTGAAAGTGAGCTTACATTACAAAGTTTTAAACAAAAACCATTCATAGTCAACCCAACAATAGCTTTCATGCTTGTCTCGTTTCATTTTCTTTCTTCTTCTTTTCTTCATGTTCAATATAAAAAAATCGGCAGTCAAGCGAATATGTATTTTTATGTTACACACGATACGATGCACAAACAAATTAATGCGAGCTCTCCGGTCACATATTCATATAATACGTAAGTTAATATCGTCAAGACTAAAGATTATAAATTCTCTATTAATAATAACAACAATAAGTAACAGTAAAAGTAAAGAGAATCTCATTATTCCAACTCGCGTCCCTTTTGCTTGCCTGCCTTTTATCTTCCACTCCACCAATTTTACAATCTTATTTGAAACTTTGAAAGCGATATATATCGAAAATAGTTTTGGTATATCAAAGAGAAAAAAAATGTATTCCTTACTTGAGCATGACCCAACAAGATGATTCAAGAGAGTGTGCTTACATGAAGAATACATAGTATAGTATATACACACAGTATTATACATAGTTCATCATATTATTATTATAACTAGGATGTTATTTATCATTACAAAAGTCAAACTCCATACTTGCATTTCATTATTATTATGATATGTTTTTCGTGATTTTTACTAGATATGCCTATATGTATACATATATACATGCACACATAATATCAGAATTTTATTATTGTTATTATGTATGTGATAGCACTTGCACACAAGAATGTGAGCTAATCATAGAGAATAAGAGGAAATAGTTTTCAATATGATATGATCCTACTGATCATATCTTTCAAGCCAAGCGCCGTCGCTGTCGTCCATCATCTTAGGCATGTGAATTGGTTATTGTGGAGTTGTAAGTAGCCAAGTCTCTCTCTCCGCTCATCTCTCAAGATAGGTTTTGAAATTTGTTTGGTATGCAGTTAAGTATATATGCTTTATTATTGCGTGCATGTAACTTGGCCAATTCAATACAGCAATTTTTAGACAACGATGAAAGGAGTCTGTGTGGCATGGTAAAAACTGGGTTTTCCAATAAGCGCTAACTATAACTTGTAATTGTTGAACATTGCATTGTTAGTTAGCTTTGAGTATAGTGATAGAACACCCATGCATGCGTTTTTTTTAATTTTCAAAGTGCTGAGCATGATGATGAAACTTTGCCGTCGCCGAAAATATTGCGTTTGACTTGAATGGTCTTTTGTGTGTGAGATTACTTATTTGTTAAAAAAATAGTACAAGACAAGCGTTCTGTTTTCAAGTCAAGTGCATGCAACGTATTCAAATTTACTTTCGACTTATTTGAATTTAGAAATTGTGCTTATTTTCGTGTTTTTTTTAAAAGTTGAGTACATAAAGTCATGGTCATGTCATGACTAATTCACGAATTGTTTTGCTTCTATCCTCAAGCTTAATATCTTAGAAAAATGGTACACCACAGGCAATTATGGACCGATCCTAAAATCTGGAGTACACTAATGCGTATAACATACCGACTTGAAATCTTTAAAAGAACACGCAAATTGCTTGTACTACACGACCATTATGTTGCACAATACCACGCTTTGAAAATAATTTTAATTGTGGGCTCTCCCATTCAATAAAACAAAATTTGTAAATGAACAAATTTTTTAACTTGTAAGGCTGCAAAACATGACTTCTTCACCACCGCCACCACCACTGCGCCACAAGAACTCAAACGAAATGGCAATGTCAAAGTGAACAGATAAATAATGTTCGAACTTGGAAGAATGAACAAGCACTCATTCACGTACGCACCCATGTCTCGCCTTGCAAAAAACTTTAACAAAGGAGAGCGTAGCAATTTGCAATTCTGAATAATGTAACCAACGACGGCTCTCAAATAAAAATGTACATTATCATCATCATTATTATTATTGAAAAATAGGCATAGATAATCGCGAAACAGCAGTAGCAGCGCCTTATTTATTGTAACCAATGCAATGTGAAATAATGAGTGCGTCGCGTACAAAGAATTCAGCTTTTTAGAAGAGAGCACGGCTTTAATTCTGAGAGCATGGACGACCTTCTAAAACACACAATAAAACTTTTGATTTTCAGTATGTTACAGTAATAAATAATTGATGCATGCATAATGTATATATGTAATATTTGTTACTATGAATTGTGTGTGACTGTGTGACAGAAACATAACAGAACACTGTATATGAAGCTTTAGCTTAATTTTTTTAATCTTTGAAAGTCCACAGGGTGGGGCTGCTGACCTTTTTCTGCTCTAAAAGCTGTGTAATGCATATAAATAAAATGTTTTAGTCACCGGTATAAATGTACATGTGCATGTATTTGCTAGCATAACTCGTGTAAGTACTTGCAGAAATTTTCGCTGAATTTTTAACGTTCGGGCACTAGTTTCAATGTCACCTTAGTCCAAAGTTCGGTATTAATTATAATGGCGCAACCACTTCAAAATAATTTTATTAGTTTACTAAGTTTTAGTGCTAGCTATTAGTTTGCCTTGTTGCGATTCAGGTTTTTCGCGGCTCGTTATAAAAGGTTCGGGTTTTTCATTTTTAAAAGGGCTCCTGTTTTAGTGGGCTCATTAAACGAGCTGGTGATTTCATGAGGTGATGATGCTGATGATGATGATGATGATGCGATAAAATAGATCATCTCATTACGTATTTTGTATTGTATTACTATTATGAGCAAGCGTATAGCTACTCTAGTTTCAGATATTAGGTGTAGTTAAAGCATTCATTCTTTTCTTTGCCATTAAATTTACTACTTTGTCATTTGTATAGAATTTTGGGTGTTATTGGAGAGAAACAGAAGTTGGAAGTATTCACTAAGTAATCAGTCAGAATACTTGCTCAGGTAACAGTCAATTGCGCATGAAAATTTATTGTACTGGTTTATTATGACTTATGGGGCCAAAATACTGCTTACCATTAAATAATATTTTCATCGGTTTTTCATGTTCAAAAGACAATAGCTTTAACTACAACACAACAGTTTAAAAAATATTATTGTTTGTTTTGCAGATTACCTCAAATTGCGTAATAAAGTACAACACAATCTTTCACCACGCATGCATAAAATTTGCCAATAAAATTGTCCACCTGCGGAACAAATTTAACTACTTGCGCGTGCGGAAGCAAATTAGGAAAACACTTTTGATGTTTTTTTTACAATTTCTTTTTGTTGTATTTTCACACTACATAAACTACATCATAATATTAGTTTTGCACAAGATATACCTTCACATTATCTCGTTTTGTGCGTTGCATTGTAACAGTCATTAAACTTTACAAAATTGAAACAATGAGTGATTGCGCGACGGACAGTTAAAAAAGTCAAAAGTCTGTTGGAGAAAATATTGTAATAAAGTTGTACGTGACATGTGTCCCCATTTTACAGCTCATCATGATCGGCATCAACGCATCATCATTATCATCCTATATCCCAACCAGACAAACAGATTTGAATACATAATAAAATATACCGTGGCAATAGAGCTGCATAGCCTGAAACAATCATAACAATGTTGTATCTCGCTAATCAACTTGTAAAAAATATATTATCCTCCTTCTCAATCCTCCTCTTCTCCCTGTAGCAGCTTAGCTGTATTATCATCAACAGCCAAACCACGTGAAGAAAGATGAAAGGGACTTTTTAAAAACGAAAGTGTTCATGGCATGCATGAATGTAATAAAAAGCCATCTTATTACCATGCACAAAATAGCCACATATAAATAAATAAGTAATGTGTAAACCCTTGTCGCTTTGAATATTTTGAAGAAGTCAAGCACATATGAATGTGGGAAGGGAAGATGACGAATTTGCAATTGATAAATAAAAACTTCCTAAATATTTGCATTCAATGAATTTGTGATTTTTTTTGTTGCATTATTGTGTGATGTTTCAAATTATTATTTTTTTTTTGAGTTGATGCCATGCCATGCACCAAAGCAGAGACTATCATCACCAACGCAGTTTGCTGGTGATGGGGCCCAGCTGCTCATGAGATAACAAAGAAAGTTATATCCCGAGAGGATTTAATGATTGCTTCGATCTCTACTTGCATATTATACCAAATGTAATAAATAGGCAATAATATTTGATGACCAGACATGTAAGCATGTAATTTATGCAGAAAATAAATATCCACCAGTTTGGCGCAACATGCATGAACACGACGATCATGAAGAAGATGACGCTTTCTAGGAACCATCATCATGACGATGATCATACAATGTCTTATATCATCATTCAGCAAATACATTTTTTTAAACAAAGCGGAGGTGGGAAAAGTAGCAAAAAAAAATAATGCTTTGTGGCCAATTCATTTACCAAAAATGCAAAATATGAAATAAAGCATTTTTTTAAAAAACCTCCCACAAGCGCAAAAAATTATACACAAGAAAGAAAGCTTGTTCAACAGATTTCATTATGAATTTGTGTATGCGGGCTGCTATTTGCTGCAAAAAAAACAGATAGCGTGAGCAATGCAACCATGCAGTTTATAAAATTTACTTTCAGCAGACAAAACAAATGAACAATTATCAATGCAAACTAATTTTTTACTCTGAACGGCAAAGCGTGCAAAAATGCATTCAGAAAAAAACAGCAATTTAAATACCCGCAGGAGAATATGGTCACAACTTGATTTCTGATATGATGGTTTAAAAATTCTATGAAGTTGGCCAATAACGATATAAAGAATGTCAGGAAAAAAAATTGCAAATTTTTGACATACAAAGATATCGAAAACAAAGTTGGAAGCCAAGAAAGCTAATCAATATGTGTATTGTGAAGTGAAAATTCTCATTCTCACTTTTCTTTTGCAAAGTTGTCCATATATAGACACAATTACTTGATCACATATCATACAACATCATTGGGTACGCAGTAACCGCATTTTTTATATCCGTTTTTTATTACTGATTTTTAAGCTACTCATTTGCACATCTTTGGATTAGGTACTACACACATCAGACTATGTATAAAACAAGCGCTGATTGTAAATTACACACGATCTTGATCACCCTCATCAACATTTACACACGACAAAGTATAGTGACTCTTTTTTTATTTTGAAAAAATTAAATAAACGAATATTTGTACGCCTGAATAATAAAGCATCAAGCACGTTGTTGTTGTTCACTTTCAGCCTGTCTTGTGCAAATTGCAAAACCGCTCCTTATTTTTTTAAAGCAATCTTTATTGCGAATTTAAACTTTTACACCACGCTTACATTTTCAGACAAAAGGCAACCAACAAAATAGAAAGAGACTTGCCCATGTCCAACTACCAAAATGAACGAGGAGGGTTTACTAAAACGAAAATTTGGGAACTGAATACAAAAAAAATAGATAATCGTGCATTGAAGGGATTAAGTATTATTTTTCCAAAAAGGGTTAAGTTCTCTATGTAAAGTAGACACAAAGCAGTGCGGCAAATGAAACTGTTTTTCAAAGAAAAAAAAAGATTCATTAAGTTATGTTTAGTTATATGTACATATACATATTTCGATGCTGATCAGATACAAATATGCTGAATATTTATAGCAACTTAGCAACATGCCGTATAGTTGGTTACAGTAAAAACATTTTGCACGCACGTAATATATTGAAAATATATATACAAGATGTACATACATACATAAGAAGACTGAAAACCAACTAATGGAAGTTGAGATGAGGTGTTAGTTTATGAGCAAAGCCATTGAATATGAGCAAGTAAGGTTACTACAATATAAATCAATACTGTGATAATGGCTAAAAAATCCAAAGGATCAGGCCACTCAGGCCAAACCCATATTTCACTGTATACTTTGAATTTTAAAATCAAAAGTAACAAGGCGAGGCACCCCACTGTTGTCGTGTATCCACATGTTTATACATCTCGCTCTCTCTCTAGTTGTATTGAACTTTGAAAAGATAACTGAAAAGGTAAGGCGTCGAGAATAATGGAAAATGAAAGCTACCTATATCTTTTACCAGTCTCTGCCTCTCTTTTCATGTTAGTCGACTTGATCAAGTACATCTATTGTATGTATGTTATATTCAATATTGGCAAGATTGAAAGCTCGAAAACAACACTTTCAATGGCAAATTTCTTGGTATGCAAATTAAAGAAATATTTATACATGTGAGTATATGGCGCACTTTGAGGAGAAAATCGTTTTTAAGCTAAAAAGATATTGGTCAACAAGAAAATTCTCAAAAAAAACACTTTAGCTTTCATGAAAAGAAAAAGTTCGCAAACTTACCGAATTCGGTGGGCCTTGATGTTGTTGTTGATGCCGATGCCCTTTTCCAGTGTTATTGTGATGATGATGATGAATATTATGTGTTGGTGGTGGTGGGATGGAGGAATCTAGAATGGGATGTCCAGTCCCACCTCCTCCTCCTCCAACCATATTTCCTCCAGCAATTGCCACTGTGGCTCTTCGGTTGGCAATATTATGTGCATTTGAACCATCACAGTTAGCATTGTTACCAGCGCCAACATTGTTAAGTCGACTATTACTATTGGCTAATTGTCGGTGAGCTGATGATGTGGACGAGTTAATTGCAGAGTTTATGCCAAAAGATGCACTGTTTCCACCACTGCTATTGTTTAAACCTCTAGCAAATTGATTATTGTTGGTGGTGTTGGCGGAGGGATTTCCTCCACCTGAATGAACTGCATTCAAAGCCCACTCCGACTTTGATCTTTCAGAAAGACGATACTGGTACAAGGGATGATGAACATAATGGTTTTGGTTATTGTTAAAATGGCTACCACTGTTACGTAACTGATGTTGCTGTTGTTGTTGAACACTTGGATTATCACTGGTTTTAATCCCATATATGCTATTTTGTTGTTGTTGCAGTAAATCTACAGGACTTGAAGAATTGTTATCACTGAAAGTCAACGCTTGTCGCGCACTGCTTGTCTTGACATGCTGCTTAGAATGAGGATGATGCTGAAGCTGACGATCATCAGTCGCAGAGCTAATGTCAATATTTGTGGTATACAAGAGGGATGCGTGTCGCGTGTTATTGTTTTGTTGATTGTCACTTCCGCTGTACAGATTATAGTTACTTCCAGCATTTGTCATTGTTGGCACCGGGGGAAGCCCATTGTCCAGCCAAGACAATTCCCGACTGGCATAATGTAATCCGGGATTAGATGGGTACTTGTTGTATGATTGTGCACCACCATTGTTGCTACTACTGCTATTAGTATTGTTGTTTGAATACCTTAAAAGATTATTTATGCTGCGGTATTGTTGCTGCTCATAAATTTTATTACTTGTCAAAGTCAACAGATTAGTTTGACTTTGGTGGTGAACCGGTGGACCATTGGATGATGATGATGCGTAGTAGAGATTTGTCGATTGATTATGAGCTAAGGGTACATGAGTAAATGTGGCATTTGGATGGGTTGCATCCACAAGCAGATCTTGATGATAGTGGCTGTGTTGACGACCTCCAGGCTCCAGACTCATCATTTCCATGCCATATCCTATGCCCCCGTCCGAAGGTCGATTTAGAAAGCGGTTTGCACTACTCTTACTTTTTACGACCAACTGAGACTCCGTCTTGGATCTGACCAAGGGTGGGTGAATATGATGGTGCTGAAGATGGTGAGAATTGAGTTTGCTTGTATTATGACTACCTTGTGATTTGTGAGGGATGGAGGAGGATTTACTGGTACGTGAACTTTCGGGTGTGCCGATGCCATTGTCATTGTCCACTCTCTTTTTACTACTTCTTGAAATGTATACACTGTCACTTGTGTCCATTGTTTTCCGTTGTGCGGCTGGTGTAATAGGGGCGTTGTTGGTGGTGATTACATTGTTATTTGTCTGACGGCCTGTTGTTGCCGCTTTTGATGAGCTGTTTGGTGTGGACTCTTGATTTTTAAATGACGAGGATGGAGACATTTGTTGTCGGTAATTGTTGACAATTGTCGCCGCAGTGCCTGATGTCAACGTAGAAGATGACGAGCTAGAGGAATGCTGCCTCTTGGCTTGAGACAGGGATGATGTTGGCAGACCTATGGCACCTGAGGAGGAGGACGAAGATGACCCTACCCCGATACTGCTACCACTGCTGCTACTGTTCAAATTAACAGAGCTGCTGTTTTGGCTACTATTAGCGTTTGTAATTTGTGGTGGCTGCCTCTTCTTCCCAGGGTTTGTTGTGCTACCGTAAAAATCCGCCGCGTTTGCATTGTTTCTACTGGTTGATGGGGTTGCTGAGCCCTGTTTGACATTTGTTCTTTGTGGCTTGTCTTGAACTTGTCTAGTGGATGAAGAAGAAGGAACAGGAGCATGATTGTATAAAAACGTTCTGGGAGGCTTCTCTGGTGGTCCATATACAACACCTTTTTTCATGGCTGTTGATGATGAAGCAGGCGATGATGTTGACGCAGCAGCACCCGCAGCCACTTCCCTTTTGGCCACGCTATTATTTGCCGTTTTAGCAGACGGTGATTGATTTTTAGTGTTGGATACCAACATAGCTTGTTGATGCTGCTGAACCTGAGGATTGCGATGCGGAAGGAATGAATAACTGCTATTTGGACTGGGCAGACCAAATTGTTCTTTTCTTATGCTGGAAGGTGGGTAGTTTAACGGCGGAGGAGGAACTTTTGGTGGAATTTCCGACGTAAGATTTTTCTGAGGTGAATGCTGTTGTTGCTGCTGCTGCTGCTGCTGCAATAGTTTGCTGTTGGGCGGTTGCGACTGAAATCTCTGCTGTTGTTGTTGCGGCTGCTGCTGAACACTTTGAATCATTGGCACTGCGTACTCCACCTCATTCAACATTTGTTTCAATTGTTGGGGCTGCTTCTTGCCGCTGCTGTTACTATTACCACCATTATTGTTATTACCGTTACCATTGTTTATGAACGCTGAACATGAAGATGATGACGAATCACTGATTTTCAGTTGATTGTAAATGTCAGTGACCTGATACGGGGTTACAACATTCACAACCCTTTGCAAGCTGCTGCCATGATTATTGTTATTATTATTGTTATGATTGATACTATTGTTTGAAAGATTGTCTGCTGGAGTGTTACCAACATGTTGATTGTTGGCATTGTTGTTACAATTTTGTTGAGGATAAAATTGATGATGAGGATGATGATTGGCGAGGAGATGCTGTTGCTGCAAATGCTGAGGAGGCTGATTACCAGCATTGTTGCCACTGCCAGTATTCCTTGCAAAGGCTGACGTTGCACAAGGTTCATAGATTTGAGACGATGATGATCTTAACGATGACGACGAAGATTTATTGCTGCTATTATTATTATTTACATGAACGCGAAGACTAGCTGCCCTTTGTGCAGGACTACCCTTAGAAACACTATTATTGTTACTATTACTACTATGGTTATTATTATTAGCTACCATGAGTTCGTGATGGGGAGGATTAGTAATGCCACCCGTGGTAGAAGATACTGTGCTCTCATTCTTTTTACTATTCTCACTTACACCAGCACGGCCCACCAGATTAACACCACTTCCACCACCACCACCACTTTTGCTGCTACCCTTCATTGATTGTTTTTGTGTGTTGGGATTGTCACGGGTTGACACACATTTCCTTGTTGCGCTGTTGAATAGGAGAACAGCCGAGTTTAGGATATCTTCATGATTTTGCCCGACACTTGAAGAATGGTTGCTGTTGACATTGGACGACGAAGTAGCAGAGTCCAAAGATTTCACTCTCTCCACGACCACCTTCGTCTTTTTTGCTACTGCAGCAGCAAGCATGACTGCAGAGGAGCTACCGTCTCCTGCAGCTGCTGAAGTGGGGAAGGAGCTGACGTCCTTGTGCCGGAAAGCATTTCGTCGTTTCACTTTCCCACAAGCACCAGACCCTGACGAGCAGGATGAAGAGGATGTAGGGGTGTTAGCTTTGGAGCCGGATTCTCGCATTCCCCCTCCACCCCCTCCTGCTACCATATGATTTGCAGAACTACTGCTCATTACACCTTTCTCGTTTTTACTCTCTTCTGTGATGATTTCGTTGTTGGGATTTCTGCCATGAGTCCCAAGAATACTTCGCCTGTTTTTTGTAACCGAGGAAAACCCATGATATGAATGATGGGAACTTGTTGTACTTGTATTGCTGGCTATGCTTGAGCCATCCCCCAGAACTTCGTCGTGCCTGTCAAAAGCTATTGGGATATTGGTCTCTACTGCTGGGTCGTCGTCATGCTCTACGTCATCAACATCCTCTTCGTCCAGATCGTCAACTTCCCCTAATATTCCATCGTCGTCAACATCATCCTCGTCTTCCTCCTCATCAGGGTCAACGACGTAACCCTCCTCATCTACAATTATACTATTACCTCTGGCATGACGATGGTGAACAGTTACCACTTCATCGTCCAAGATAATAACGCCTCTTCTCTTATTGTCCCGCTCCAGAGAGGAGGATGAAGCCCCTTCATTTTCCATACGAAGAGTGTTGCTTATGTAGATCCCATTTCTTCTACCAGGCGCTTCCGCCGTAGCTTGTGCGACGGACACAGACATGAGCAAATCTTTTTCGGATGCTGAACGTTGTAAAGTAGATTTGTCCACAAGCCCATCTGCAAACGCTTTAATATCTCCGCTGGTTCTACTTCGGCTTACTTTTGTGACACTTTTGTCAATTGTTGGGTTACCGCTGAAAAACTGACGCCCACTTACACCAACACTTTGGGAATTTTTTAAGGGTTTCGTTGATTCGGAGGTTGAAGGTAATGTTGACTGGTTGGCTTGCTGTGGAAATATGGTGGCCGCAACCACAGACGCTTTTCGCTGTTCTACTTTGTCGTAATTTTCAAAGCGTTGACGCAAAGTGGACACTTTGCTGCTGTTATTCCCATTCCCATCCATCTATGAAAGAAAAACAAAAAAAGGTTAGGCAAATAAACAATAAATACTTAAAGTGCACTAATAGAGCCATTAACTATTAAGATAATTTTTTAATGGTTATGAGAACATGATTTATTACTATTACAAAAGTTATGTACCTATAAATAAATATGTTTAATTGCGGTTTACATGTAATTTTGACATAAAAAATATGAAAATATTTTGTCATTGGATTGGAATTAGACATGATTGACACAGAGAAAAAAAATGACTTTTTAAAAGAATTTATTTGTCACTCGATTTGTCTCCCAGCTAACATTTCTTCAGTTAATAATTCACTTATCCCCCACTTCACAGCCACAATACGGCGTCTTTAAAAAACCATTTTTCTCCTTTTCTTAACCCTTTTGTGTGAAAATTATATCTATATACCTAATATTTTACACACATATTACTTAATTGAATAATTAGTGTCTTCGTCGATGAACAATACACTTTGAGTTTTTATTTATGATGATATGACAGTTGTATTTTGTATTGTGTAAGTTTCATATATTATTCCAATAGGTACATACATACATGGGTATATATACTACGTAATATACTAAACACTAAATGGAAGAGAACCAATGGCGATGATGATGACAATGAGAAGAGGGTTTTACATTTATCACAGCACTTTTTTGCGAGCTATTAAGCTGTAAATTTTCTACAATAACTATAATTATAAGCCTGCTAATTATAAGAAGTTTTTAAACAATAAGTTTGCAATGCCTTGTAATATTTTTTCTAGTTTAAAAGTGTACATTGCAAGTAGAGAAGTATACAGACAGATAGATAGGGAGAGCGAGAGACTTTTAAAATGAATGTGCTATGCGCAGTTTTAGAAATTGTAAATGAAATGCAATAAAATGAAGCACAGAGAATAATTACGGGACATTAACATCTTTACATAAAGCAATTAATGCGTTAAATGCTTACATAGTTTCCTAGATGTAGGTATAAACGTGTAACAGAACGTCATAAAACGAATGGAAATTACTCATTATCCTTTGTAGCCGCAAAAGTACTCAAACGACAATTTACAATGCAATGGTACAAAACCTCAACATCCTCTCTTGCTCCGAGTCTAATTGTAATTATTAGTATTTTATGTCGTCTAAGAAGGATAATCTTGATGACGATGAGGATAATGGGAGTAACTCTACCCTGTTCGCAAACTAGCACCACCACAAATTCTTATATAATAGCTCAAAATGAAGGGGT
This sequence comes from Entomobrya nivalis, assembly GCA_034695485.1. Lineage (NCBI taxonomy): Eukaryota > Metazoa > Arthropoda > Collembola > Entomobryomorpha > Entomobryidae > Entomobrya > Entomobrya nivalis. The sequence goes on along the minus strand of JAQFZH010000077.1, from coordinate 12,505 downwards.
AAATTGTTATTCAATTTTGAATGCTGTAACTTAACTAAATGGCAAAACCGTCCTTTAATGGAAAGTGTCAGGATTGGATTGTATAGCAAAATAAACTGAATTTGACAACACCAACGGCCGGGTAGACAGACTGCTAGAGAAATGCTATAATGTTTCTCAAATGTTTTATTGTAGTAAGTCCTTCAGTTAAAATCAATGTTTTAATGCAGACAATGAGATGTAGTAAAGCAGTTGACATTTTGAAGAAAAACGCTTTCCATTAAAAATTTCAATTGCAGTTTTGTACAATTTAGAGAAAAAGAAAAGGAATTAGATATTAACTTGTCTTGCGTTATTTAAATATTTTTTTCAGGGAACGTTATGAGTATATAAAATGTAAACACAGCTTTAAATATGTAGTTCTAAAAAAAAGTAATTCAGATAAGAAAGGGTGCAGCAATAGACAAGGCACAAGGCGGCGTTTCTCTTTGTTCTCTTGTCAATTACAAATTCATCAGCTTTTTACACACAACTCATTCAAAAAAAAACATTTTATGGGAACAATTACTAGTAGTTATTTACAATCAAAATCATAATATAAGCACAGCTTTGTTTAAATTATACCATATTAAACATTTATCTGGTCATAAGTAAACAGTCAACGTTTTACTATTACTATTATTTGTTGAACTTATTTACATACACAAGACTGTATTATGCATGCCAAATAAACGGTATAATAACAACATTGTCAATTCACAATTGTGATTATACAAAGTGCAAAAAAACAAACATTTTTTTTAAATATATGGCTTATCAAATCAATGAATGAACGCACGGGTATATTTATATTTTACGGCACTCACCACCACGCCAACAAGTCATTTGTGTATTATGGACGATTCACGATTTACATTGATTGTTAATTTGTATGCTTTTTTTGCTCTGCACAAGGAAACTAAATAAAAACTAATATATATCTAGACTAGACTACATTCCCTAACAAATACCTTCATAAATTGTCGATACTTTTTATTTCTTGAGTTGAATTCACTTCACTCACGTCGTCCATTACCTCATTGCCTCACGTACATTTCATTCGTGCATAAGTACGTACGAGACTATAATATTTATAATCCTTGGAAGTAATAAAAGGGAAGCGATAGAAAAGGTCCTTATCAACAGGCACTTAACTTTTTATGAATGAAAAACACACATTTAGAAAGAAAAAAATGAAAGGGAGTGGAATGGTATGACGGTGCGGTGTGGTGGTGTAGTCGTATTTAAGATTAAATTATTTTACAGTGCTACAATTTGTATATTGTACTATTTTAAGACACATCATGTTACCAATACATACACCAACGGGTACAAAAATGATTTAAAAACCTGTGAACAGGTGAAATACTGTTTTAGCACTTCTCATATGAACGTGAATGAATTTGGAATTGCATTAAATTTGCTAGAGTATGTTTCAAATACATTTATTCTCAAGTGTTCTTATACTATGTTGAGAAATGTATGGAATATAGGTATAAGTTTGATCATGAATATTGCAAGAGTACCTTGACTCGTCTTTTAAGTAGAGTTTGTTTTGCTATTTATACATGAGGTCTTTAATATAATGTGTGCTTTACTTTGTGAGCGTAACAAGTTTTTAATCTTAAATATGCACAGTCATCACGTGTCCTCCTACGACACTCTTCATTTGTATCATTTATATATACATATAAAAATGTAACCCATTTTTATTGCAGGTATGTATCAAATCTAAATTAACTGTTAAAGCTTGGAAAAATTGGAGCGGATGCTTGTGGTAATTAAACAGAAACCGTGAACTGAAAATCACAACAACATCAGCAACAAAAAAAGTGAAATGATTAGATTTGTCTTCTCTCGTAGACTGTATGTAATGTATGCATTAAACATTAAATGGATGTTAAAAAGTTTTGCTAGATTACGACTCGATTGGATATGATGATGATTTTTTTTGTTTGAAATAAAAGTAATGACAAGTAACACATCACAAGTGTGAGAGGCTTTGCTTTTACATAAATAAAAACAATAGTGAATCAACAAACAAGGTGGTGGTAGTAGTAGAAGTGATGGTGGTGGGACATAACATGCAAACATGAATTGCATGCAAGGATACATCATAAATAATTTGCATAGAGACAACAGAAGAGTTAAATCAAATCTCATCAGCCAGCCTAATGGCTTCAAAGAGAAAAAATAGAATTGTCGATCAGTTTTTGGTATTCTCATATGACGCTGATATATTGATGTGATGCCTATTTTATACCAATAGTCAATCGTCGTCAATCTCAATTTATTTAAGGTTTTTTTGCTTTGACTTGTCTGAATCGATTGTGTGCGTATGCGTGTGTGTGTAGGTTGATGTACGACGACATGACATGATGCATTTAGAGAAATTTTTACTGATTGTGAATAGAAACGAGTGGATAGACAATGCAGGAGAGGACAACTGCTTGCTGCCGATACTTAAGACAATTACTGATTAGTCAAGGATTCCTTCCCTATTATAACAATGTCCAAGGCCAAGTTGTTTGCAAAAGTAAAAAGGACTAATTAGTCGTGATGAAGATGAAGAAGCATCCATAAATTTGTTTTAAAATGGGTGGATTGGATAATCATGCACGCTCATGATTATTTGGCGAACTATGGACAACGCAGGAGACATAATGTTTTTAAAATATACAAAAATCTGATTACTCCAAAGTTTTACTTGAAAATGATATCTTTTAAAGTCAGAAGTACAGAAGTTGACCAGAAGTCCCCGCCGAAAATAATACAAAAGTGTGAGACTGTTTAATTAAACGTTTCTTTAAAAAAAAGTGGCGTCTTAACTGTGTACATTATATCTGCCAGAAAATAATGATGCTCATAAAAGCGGTTCTCAGTTTAAAAGCCATTATTTTTGTGTGTGAAACTTTAAAATCCACTTTGATGATGAGTAATTCCTTGTAATTTTGATGATGATGATGAGTAAGATGTATAAAAGAACAAAGGCACTGATTGAATGCCCACTTTTTATATGGATGAATGGATGTATGAAATTATTATGAAATTACCAACTGAAGTATAAACTCCAGAGAGAGAAGTGATTGCGTTGCGTACCACTACCTGCCACTGCCATACATGCCAGCATTGCTAACTTTGAGATCCCTGCATATTTTACCACTTATTCATCTTTATTCTTGCACATAAATCGTATTGTCAGCAAGCACCTGTTGCTTACTTCACGGAATTCTATTAGCACAAATTGCCTCCCAGCCTTTTTGCTATTTTTACAATTACTGGTTTTTCTTCTTATATTTTTTATTTTCAAATAATAAAATTTGCGCTTCCCTTACTCAACTTAACATTCTTTGAAGATTGCATCATGGATAGATGGAGAATTAAAAAAAGTAGCCAGTTGTACGTATGTATGTATGTGGAGGGGAGGAGGAGAAGGAGGCACACAGTATAATAATCGGTCAGTTTTTTTTTCTTTTTCAAATATGCGGACAAACGAGCAGGTTGATATGTTTTGATGTTGTTGAAGGTATGTATTTATGTATTCCCTTTTTTCTGCAACATTGATCGGTGAAAAAAATGCTAAAATAATATGCCATAATAAATGACGCGTTGAGAGGATTGGTAAAAAAAGAAGTAGTCAGAGTTAAAAGAAATCGCCCTTTTTCATATAACTATACTGACAAACACTATTATACTTGTTACAAATTATGTACAAGCTATTGGTTTTATGTTTTTGTGTGTTCACATTTTTTACTTTAAAATCCAAGTTCAAAAACAGAGTAAAGAGATGTTACATTACATAGTTACAATGCAATAAACCAAAATTGATCGTTTTGTAGTTTAGTACACAAGCAATATTAAATATCATTGCAACTTGCAACTCTAACCTGTCTTTTATTCCTACCAAACAGCTTTAAACCGTAGGGTTAAATAAACAGTAGAATCTTGCCGGATTGACACATAAATAAAACATCATAAAAATTATAGTCCACTCTGGAATACGATTTGATTAAATGTGCTCACTCACATTATTGTACTCTTTTGATTGTTGCAATAAATCAGCAGGCACACAGAGACATACCAAACATTACAAACTGTATGACATGATAGGATACAAGAATAAAAAGCAGCAAACTCATGAAATGATGGTCTACTAATTTTTTCCTTGCTGTTAGGTCCACTATTTTGCGTTTTTTTTTTGCTAGTTTATCCTTTTTGCCACACATACACTACATGCTGATCGCCATCGCGATTTTAATGTCCAAGGTCATTCTAAAGGTAACTTTTTTTAAAGTGAAGTTGTAGTTCAGTTCGATGCGATGATCAGAGCAACATTTTAATTCTTTTCTCTTTAAGTTTGTAGTAAAAATGATGTACTTGTTTGTGTGCATGTGTATGTGCGATGCGATAGTCAAGTCGAGTGTGATGTGCCAAAAGGAGTTTGATAAGTTGATGGTGATAGTGCTCACCGAGTTTACTGGCAGTGTATACTAAATAGTATGTCGAATGCCGATATATCTGACTTTAAGTGTAATGAAATACTTTATACCATTCCCATTCCATTATTACCATGTTCTTATATCGAGTTATGTGTATATATTTGCGTTTGTAAACATATCATGTAAAGCATATTGACATATTAAGATGTAAAAAAATCTGTGTAAGAGGACACGATTTTTATTGTTCATCGATAGTCAAGTAATCAGGCAATATAGGCATTGTTCGTCTGAATCAGCTTGCATTCTGAATAAAAACATGAGCACTACAACATAACGCTAAGTTTTTTTTCTTCCAAACTGTGTCTAAATCTAAAATAGACGCTTACGCATTTTTGTATATGATCATGATAGCCAACTTGACTTTGAGGACAACCACACGAGTCATGCATGTATATCATCATGATATCATCTAGTATCAAATACAGAGTTGCATTGAAATTTGCAAATCCCCAAGAGTATTACAAGCTAAGAAGTTTGCTAATCTAAAAGACAGAAATTAGATTTGCATGAAGTGACATTCATTTACTTTAAGATAACCGACAACTGACAACGATGTCAAAATCAGTGCTTGACGCTGCCGCTATCATTGTCTTAACGCTGACCACTACTACGCACTTTAGTCCTTTTTAAGCAGTGTAATTTATCCGTGGCAGAAGATGTTTTAGTCGACCTGTTCTGTTTAGTTCATTTCTAATCTAGTATTCCCATGTTGGCTAGTATGCAGAGTAAGATTATGTAAAAAAAGACATGGCTAAGCAAACATAGAGGAATGATAGATACGTGCACTGTGCACATACCTTGATATATCATTCTATTGATACTGTAATTTAGCTTTGCCACGACTAAAAAATTCAAAACGCACTTTACCTAAATGTTTACCAATCAACTTTTGTGTTTATCCTTGTACCTTTGAAAATCAGCAATGTTTTGTATTCTACATTATCTATGCTACGAAACATATTGTGATAGAACGGTCAATGCAAGTCGCAAGTATCAATCCAACAATAACTCGCCGCGTAGTTATGGAACCTTATTACGAGCATTTTGGTTTTAATTAGAGTTTACCCAAAAGCCCACACAAAAAAACATCCTTTGTTTCTTTTTAATTCTCGGGATTTGGCTTGCTCTCTACTGACAGCACTTACCCAAGAAAGATTTTTTTTTTTGCAAAAGCCAGGAATTTATGGTAGAAACAATACAAGTCCATTTTAACATTGAAGCACGCCTCATCTACATCAGGACAAGAATTAAATGGCTCCTCCGTAACAAACATTCATACAAACATACAGTATAATTGTTTAGGGTTCTTCGCAACAGTTGTTTACTGATGGATGATAATGACGACCATCATCATCCCATCCCAACCCAAGACTTTTCTACGACAAGACACCACACACCATCATCACCAAACCATTAACCAGTACACAGGTATGCATGTATTTTATGCAAGGATGCAAGAAAAAAGACAGGAGCAGCAACAGCATCATCGCTCGCTGCTCTCTCGCATGGCATTATTATCTAAAGACTTGACTTGTTAGTAGATGTGTTTTGCATATTTCTATCAAATACTTTTACTATTGCAGTAGTGGTAACCTGTCGAAATGCTGTTTCTCTATTGCTGCTGCTCCTGCTACCACTTCAATTAAATAGTAGCAACAACATTCACTTCTGCCCTCATCATCATCTTATCACATAAACAGTTTTTTTTCTTCTTCTTTGCTTTTCTATGCATTGTACATTTTAGCTTTTTTGACCAACAGCAAACCCTACTTGCCGTTGTTGTGATTGCGAGAGTAAATGGCAAAGAAATGTGAAATTGTTGTTGTAGGGCCAGTGGGGCCTCCTCACCCACTACTACCAAACACCATCACCACCACTATTTCTTCTTCGTCTCCTACAAATAATCACGTAGTACCTATCTATCTAAATGCCATGCTGCTGCTGCTGCTGCTGTTGCAAACACGACATGTATTATCTTCATGTAAAAAAAGACTTGACTTGTGCTGCGGTCGTCGTCGTGATGTGATTGTGATACACAGAGAACTGATGAGATGTGAGTGGAGAGAAGAAGATGATGATGAGACTTAAGACGACTTTTACAACTTATACGAGAAAAGATCAAGCGGAAACCTGTTTATCACCTTTAGAAATTTTTGAATGTATCATTATCATGTAGTCTCATATTATATTATAATAGCATTTGATATTCTAAAAAATATATATGTATACTTATACTTGATGTGTGTGTTCAAAGAAGGGAGAGAGTGTGTCTGTATTTTTGTGAGTAGCGTGTCTTTTTTTTCTATCTCTCTTGCTAAAGCTGTTATTGTGTGATGGTAATAATCATAAAAATATTATCAAAGAAAAAAAAACAGAGTGGTCGTGGCTGTGGCTGTGGAGGGATTTACCATGCATACAGATCCATCCAAAAAGCCGTGTATATAACATTGTTAACTTTGCACAACAATGAAACAAGTGATCATGCAAATGTCTACAAAAAAATGTATGAAGTTTGAGTCGGAGTCGGGGTTTATTTTTATTCTGCCGAAGAAGAAGAAGAAATTAATGCATAACCTGGCATTTTACATATAGGCATTACATGCATTAAATACTTGTTATATCTCCCATTTTATATAATACTCCTCGTTGTTGTTCATTTATTTAAACTCTGACTTGACTTGACTTTTAAGATGATGATCATGATCATGATGAGAGTGTACGTGTCGCCCTGCTGAATATATCCTTCTTACTTAATACTCTTGTATTTTTAGAAGTTTAGGGTGTATTTTTTTCCAAAGGAGAATATAAAACGCATCATATGAATCATATCATCATCACATCACACACATATCATTATTATTACATTATACTACAAGAACCATCATCATCCATCCATATAAAAACATGTAAGTATAACATTCAAACTTTGTTGGCTTGCTTGGTAAAGTTTAGCTGGTGGATCCGACTGTGACTGTGATTGAAGAAGGAATAGATATTTTTTAAACAATTTTACTTGGAATTTTTAAGGGGCAGCCAGAGGTCGTTTTTTCACCTTCGCTTGCTCCTGCTGCTGGTTCTCAAGATGTACTAGTCTAGTACACATGTTATATTACTAGTTTTCTTGTTCTTCGTCCTCAACTCACTTTTTTAAAATTATGTATTATAACATCCCATCTACTATCATGACATGCCATGATTTGAATGCATCCCCTTTTTTGCCCTGTGTGCGTTGTTGTTAATGTTGTTCTTCTCCTTTTTGCCTCTCCGTCCATCCGCTTCTTCAAACTCAACTCGCAGCTTCTTCTTCTTCTTCCTCCCATTAAAATGAGTAAAGTTGCTTTAATGTTGCTATTATGTGCGTGCACTGAGGATGAGCACTGAGCACTCTGCAATGCTTTTCAGCTTTTTATGATGAACCTTTTTTCGTTTCGTCCCATCAAAATCGTCCCTCTTTTTCAACTTTTCATTTCAATTTCCATTTTCACTAATTTCCTCAAGGTAAAAGTGAGTATATCGTCGAGTGTAGGGAGTTGCTGGGACAACGAAAAGGGATTAAAATTACGTAGTATACTTATTATGTAGTGTGGATTGGATGGATACAAAGCTCTACAATGTGTTCTCTTGTGTAACATATTATTACTTTGAACTATATGTACCCAAACGTACGTAGAATGTAGACGTAATAATAATTCCATGTTTGTCTCCCTCTCTCTCACACAAGTTGGTTGTGTGGTGATTAGGACTCCTTCTAAGAATCCTTTATTAACACATAATTCGTAAGGACATAAATACATTTTATGAGATTTTTTTCTGGTGCAAAAAATAAATGAGCTACGAAGTAAAGTACAGAACGTCATACTAGAAAATGAGACCGTAAGTAAATATACTTATCAAAGTGTAGTAGACAGACACCAAACACTACACAGCTAGAGCTATTTGGCCACCAATTCTATAGACCTTGAAAAACATATTTGTGGAGAGATTTTGAACTTTCTTAAATCTTTAATGTACACATTTTTACTTTCGTAAGTCGGCCTGCAAAAGATTCCTTTGTGAAATTCAACCCTTCTCTGTTAGCATGTATTCAACAATTTTATGTTTGCTTCGTTTAAAAATGAAAATACTTTATGACATTGTGTACATATGTAAAAATCCCAACCGGAAAACGTTGATCGTCAAAGGATTTTTATTAAAATGAATTAACGATCCAGTGACATTTACAAATACATAATATGATGGCCTATAACTAGTAGTTTCTATATTTCCATGCACCAAGTCATTAATGTCTGGTGGAGACTGGAGACAATAATATTCAGCAATAACACATACGTTTAAATCAACTGTAAATATAGCTTGTCGTTATAAATTTTGTCAATTATTTATTTTTACATCCTTGCTTTCGGGATGATTTATCTGACAAGACATACAGCAGTATTTCTTTTCGTAATGGACTTTACGCAATTAAAATATTCCTACTGCATCTCATCAAATAGATATATGTAATTTATGCATCATGTTGAAATTATAATCATGGTTACCTTGCTTGGAAGAGTTTCTTCTCCATATCATCCCATTAGTAGCTGAATAATTTTAAACTGTGACTATATCAAATACAAATCACTGTCACATTCACAATTATCTTGCGTCAAGTATGACCGCACACATTATATTTTTTTGGGAAGTGGGTTTACCAATTCCGTGTGCTGGACGTAGGCGAAAAAAACATTAAACAATACACTGACAACTGACGATAATGTTTCATTTAATGTACATGCTAATTTTTTAAGCGGTAGCAGTATTCTCTGACCAGTGACCACTATACAAATGTGTATTGATGGGTTTTTAATGTATGCATACATGTAAATTTATTTTCCTTTCAAGTCCAAGTTTAATTTGGCGGTTTCATTTACAGTCAAGAAATATCATCCCTTTACCCTTCCCACTCGACTCGGGATGAACCCACACACGTCAATAAAAGAACTTAACTACGTATTTCATTTCCGCTTCCTTAACGAGCATATATTATGAAGATCTGTTGCAAATTTGTGTTGCTCATGTTTCTGCAGCTCTTCTTTTATACCTTATTAATGTGCATCTTCGCCGCACATCATCTTCATAACCATAACGTTCTGCGTGGATACGTCTCACTGAGCAGTTGCCAAAAAGATTATATTCTTGAGTGAAGTATACAAAGATGTAATGCAGTTTAAGAAAAAGTTATTCTTTTTGGCCGAGAATTCGTTTTCATTCATATTTTTTCACTTCGTTGCTATTTTTAACTTGGTTCGTGTTCATGCATTGTTTAAAAACAGCAGGATATACAAATGAGTGTATATGGCATCTTGTTTCAACTTCCAATGTTTTTATTGCGAATCCGGGTGCTCTGAAACAATTCCAAGTTGATAGAAGCAACAGTTGTCATAAACTACACGCGCACAGATAGATACACTCTTCAAGCAATCCAAAAAGTATATTAGATGAGCTGGAGAGGGAGAGAATATGTAGCTATACAAAATGCAAAATGATGATTTCCATGTAATAATGCAAAATGAATAGCCAATTCATAAATGGTTTTTAAATTCCATTAATTTTGAAGGATGTCAATTATCATCACTTCTTGTACATTGGCATTATGTCAATGGCATTATGTCAATGGCAGTTATCACTTGTTGGCGTGTAGCCCACGTAAACAACGACTATCTTTTAAAGTAGTCTCTTAAAAAACAATATGCAGAAGACCTCTGACATTTAAAGTTGCTTAAGATTCGTTGATGAGTTTTTTTTAAAGTGTCCTTATTACCTGTGCGCTTTGCACTCTGGGTTAAGGTAATTTGCGCAGAGGTCTTCTGGTAGTAAACTAAACTGTCACAATCAATTACATATGCAAGCTATGAAACCAAATTTATTTTGAGCAAATCGGTGACATTTAATATGCAACGAACAAAGAGGAAAAACTTAGTAGAAATCTTTTTACACCAGTTTTATAACGTATTTTAAACTTTATTCGCTTGCACTCCAGGAGTTTCCATACAAACAAGCTTTTTTATGCAGACTTAAGTTTTTTATAGACACAAATCTCAATGAAAATTGCTGAGGTTGCAAACAAAATTGTCACGACCACAGGGACGGTTACAAAGATTACAATCAACGATCATCCCCACAATTCACACACAGAGAGACGAAAAATGTGGACGTTTTCTCGCAAACTGTATGTAAAAACAAAAGGATTGAAAATCAAAATCCAATCGCACACACATAAACATATAACATCACATTATTATTATTACAGTATCAGCAAGTCGAATCGAAATGTTGATGTTTCGAAGTGGGAAACAAGACTGAATGCACAGTTTCCTTTCAGTGTAGTGCAGTGGTGTACACACTAAACATTTTATCTCTAGCAAGTCTACCACGTATATAATCATCATCACAATTTACTATAGAACATTCACTGAATCAAGTGCTGGTGATGATGATGGTGGTGGTGCTCTCTGTACTCAGATACCAGACCAAACCACAAAGATATCGTAGCACACAGGCACAGCATACCATGACATGACGATCCTCATTCTCATCATCACCTCACCGTCATTATAGTTATAGTCAGTCAGTCAGTTAAGGCAGACAGTCAGACACATTGCTCTTCTGGCTGAAGTTACATTGCATGGGACTCTTTCGCCGTAAACCACTGACTGGAGGAATATGATCATCCATCGTCATTGTGGAAGGATGCCATTGCCATGAGAAGTAATAGAAAAATATGATGCTGGCTTACATTACTAGCAAAGTTAAATACAATTTACCTTGCACATTTTTTGTAAGGTAAGGTGCTGGTGGTGGTCGTCCTAATCTGTAAATTCTCTGCCATAATAAACCATAATATAACTATGCAATGTATGTACAAGGGAAATATATATGCTTGTGAGATTGTGAGACGAATGAAGGGTTTTTTTCTTCTAAAATATTTTTTTTTTGCTGGTCGAAGCAACAATCATCATCCACAAAGCTAAGTAAAATGTCTTCTATACACCACACCACACAAGCATCACCTCAAAAACATCGTTTTTACTTGCATTCAACATTGTTAGAACTTGTAGATAGGATACAAGATACTCTAGTAGATATAGATTCCTTTTTACATACATCCAACATACCATCGCAACAATGTTAGGCAAAAAACGTTCATTTCATTCCTTTCGTCGTAGACAAGTTATAAATGCGTGTAGAGCATATGAATTGGTATGGCGCTGTTCTGCATTGTTGCTTTATTGTATGCATGCAGTTCAGTTTTTTTCAAGATACTAACCAACAATCAGACTTGCTGCTATGAGGAGATGTAGAGAGAGAGAGCTCTTTGAGTTATACAAACCAAATAGAGTGGAAGTTTAACATTTATGTAGACATATAATGTATATTATATTTTATACATAAGTACATGTAATTATGATCTTCATTCGAAGAAGTGAGGGGGATGAAAAAAAAGATGATGGTCTCTCTGTTTATTTGTAGATTTATACTCACTTTTTTCATGTATTGGTATTTACATACAAAAAAGTTTCAAGAAATCCTTTACAATGTATATGCTATGCGCCATAGTCATTTGTATACTGTATAAAATGTGATATGCTTGATCTTCTCTTTTGTGGAGTTTAAGGTGGTAGTAATGGAAACTGCATCAAAAGAATCATAATCATACTTTTCGCTTTTATTCAGCTGGCGAAGGAAAAATGTTACAGGAATACGTGCATTAATAGTTATGTTAATATAACTTTGATATTGATAAAACGATGATCAGAATAAAATCACAAGTAAATATTGTACTTTGACAGAGAGGGATGCAGGATGCTGCAAAGGAGTATCAGGAAGAAAATGGAAAAAAGATTCCTTGTAAAACTTTAAGTACATATTTGCCATAGGACTAGTAGATATACACATACAAGTACATAATATTTGCAGTTGGTTGATTGGCATATCAATATTTAGCTTTG
>JAQFZH010000076.1:0-58236 GCA_034695485.1 Entomobrya nivalis | reverse complement strand
TCAAGTGGAAGACATTTTCTATCTTCTGATAATTTCCAGATTTGACCTTGAACTTTCAACTTTCTCAGAGAAGTCATTACTGGAAAGTTGACCGTAATGTGGCGAATGGTGCCTTTAAATGTCCAGTGGACACTCAGCTCCAATTCTTCTAATGACCATTTGAGGTGCTTGAAAATGGTGTAAATTTCCTGCTCGTTGAATAAATGGCTTCTGGCGACAGTCAGCTTGAGAACTCGAATTCCCTCCAAAGTTGTGTAGTTGTAAACCGCGAAGGTTTCTAGATCCACACGAGAATTCAATTCCACATGAGTTACAGTCTGGGGTAAAGTGAGAAAAGAGTACTGGTCATTTTTAGAATCAGGCCAGAGGGAATCATCGCCGTTGTTTTGGAATTGGAACTGGGTCAATGCCGGACTCATGTCGATAATTGCCTGGAGAAGTGCCACGAATTTGGGAATATGGTGGTCAGCAGGTGGTGGTGACGCCAATACACAAATGGTTCGAAGAGAACTGAGCTTGGAATGAAGTGGAAGCTGGTAATATACAGTCACAACGTCGACTTCATTAATAGATGAATCCGTAAGCTTCAAACGAGTTAGTCTGGTTGTTAGACTCGGCTTGTGGAGGCATAACTGGAAATTTTTCAAATGTTCACATAAGATGAAAGATTGGGATCCAAGGGTCAAGTTGAATGGCGGCGGAATCCAGTGACTTTGCTGAAGGAACTCCTTCAAATTTTTGGGAGTTAAGAAAATGAGTGGCTGGGTAGCTTTTTGGAAAAGGAGATTTATTTGGAGGAGCCAAGGTCTGCAAACAAGGCGAAGTTTCCGGGCCTCTTGGCTACACAAAGAAGGACGGCCCGAGGATGGGTGGATTTGGAGTACATGCTTTAACAATACTTGGAGGATCTAGACAAGAAAAGATATATTATGATAGTCTGAAAGTCTGGTTGTGTTGAATTTAAAAAAAATGGTATTCTATATATTTTTTAAATTACAAATGGATTTAGGAGCACCTTTTCCTGGAGAAGCAGTACTTGCTTGTGTTCAGGAGTACCTGATGAACGGGCTCCATTATTTGAAGTCAGCTGAACAGGAAAACTGGAACGACAGACGGTCCGGCGATTAAAGGAATGCATCGTTAGATTTTAATTGATAAGGAGTTTTTGAATCAGGAAAAAATTGTAAGTTACATAGATTTTAAATTCGGTAAAAAATTAATTTATGATGTGTTAAAACTGAATTGTTTGTAATTTTAATAAATAAATAATAAACGAAAAATCCATGGCGAATTTTGTAAAGACACGGTCGCTAGATATGATCGTGGTTGTGGATGAAGTAAATGCTGGATAATTGGAGGGTAAGGGTATTTAAATATTACAATCGACCGGCTGTGGAGGAACATGGTTGGTTAATTGGAGCTGGGCTGGAGATTTCTGTATGAATTTTGGTTCTCAATAAATACAAGTTAGTCTCGGATGATCTAATTTTTTAGCGCATGTATAATTTATTAATTGGAATACATTATTTTTTTTAAACATGGAAAAATTATTTCATTTAAAGTTAACATTCCGCAAAAATTTGAACATACAAATCTAAATACAGTTCACGCATTAGTCTAAAAACTGCATCATATGAACCAGTAATTGTTCAATATTTACTTCAGATCTATGTGAAGTTTATCAGCATGCTGTTTCACTCCAGTCATATTATAAAATTTCGTTCCACAAATTGGGCAAGCACACTTCTTTTCCTTCCCATGCTTAGTAACCATATGTCTATCAACTGAAATCTTGGAAACACACTCCTCCTTACACACTTTACAAAACACGGGTTTCTCGTTTACTTGGCTCCTTATATGACAATCGTGACTCTTTTTCCCTCTCAAAATTTTCCCACGAAAAATACATGTCACTCCACCAGATGTATTACAAATTTTCTGATGTTTTATCAAACCTGTCATATCAACAAATACTTTTCTGCAGACATGACACTGACAGGGATTTTCCCCGATATGTCGTCTGACATGATTTTGAAGATTTCCATTTATCGAAAAAGGTCGCTCACAAAAGACACAAGAATACTTTTGAATTTTGAGATGTACTTAATTCACATGTTTTCTAAGGTCTCCTTGGTCATAAAATGTCTTTAGACAGTAATTGCATTTGAACGGCTTGACTCCATCATGTTCCTTTCTGATATGAATGTCATTTTCACTATCATGTTGGGGACGTGTGGTTTCACTATCATTTTCACTATCATGTTGTTGTTATCACGTTTTCATTAAATGACCTATTTGTAATAAAAAATAATAGCTTAAATTGAACAGTAATAAGTGCATGAGTCGAAATTCTTATTTTAGATTCTCGTGATGTTTATCAGCATGCAGCGCATGGTGCTTCACTTCACTCATATTATAAAACTTTCTTCCACAAACCGGACAGGCACTCTTCTTTTCCTTCCCGTGTTTGACCACCATATGCTTATCAATGGAAAGCATCGTAATAAACTCCGCATTGCAAACTTCACAAAACTAAGGCTTCTCCTTTAGATGGCTTCTAACGTGACAATCATGACTCTTTTTCTCTTTCAAAACTTTCCCACAAAATAGACATGTCCATCAGGCCAACGTATCAGGTTTTAGTGTCATGAATAATTTTGCTAGAACTATAAGCTTTGGCTTCTGTAGATAATCATTCCATGTAACTTTTTTACCAACCTCTGAGGAGTTTTCCTAAATAATATTTTAAATGTATAACTGGTATCATCGTCCAAATATACAAGATGAATGTGTATTGGTTTACAGGTATGTTATGCATTAAAATGTTTATGCAATTCTTAAAAGGAATCTAAATACTTTATTTGTTTTAACTGAACTTATAAAACTAAACATACAGCAATAAACTAAGTAGGTTAATTATTGCAAAAAAGCATAGAAAAACAATAAAATATTTTATACACCAAACACTCATAAATCAGGGCGCTTCAAAAGTACAAAGATGTCCATATAAATGTATCGGCAATTTAAATGGATGATTTTCAATATTTCACTGTTATGTTAACATCTATACATACATGTAATACAAATTTGCGCATAAAATTGTATCAATTAGCAAGTGATTGCAGAGAATATCTACTTAAGATCTATGTGTAGTTTATCAGCATGCTGCTTCACTCCACCCATATTAAAAAATCTTGCCCCACAAATTGGACAAGCAAACTTCTTTTCCTTCCCGTGTTTAGCAACCATATGCCTATCGACTGAATTCTTGGAAACGAACTCCTCATTACATTTTTTACAAAACTCAGATTTTTCCATTAAGTGCTGCCGAACATGACGATCCTGACTCTTTTTCTCTTTAAAAACTTTCCCACAAAATAGACATGTCCATCCAGCCAACGTATGGTATCGCCTTTTATGCTTTATCCAAGCGGTAGGATCAGCAAATCCCTTTTCACACTCTGGACACTCATACGGCTTTTCTCCAATATGTCGTCTTAAATGATTATTCATATTACCAGGTATCGAAAAAGAACGTTCACAAAAAACACAAAAATACTTATGAATTTTTAGATGGACACAAGTTACATGCTTTTTAAGATCTCCATAGTCATTGAATTCTCTTCTACAGTGACTGCATTTAAATGGCTTGAACCCTGGGTGGTCTTTTTTCATATGACGCGCCATGGTACTCAAGTGCTTAAATTCCTTTGCACAGATCCCACACTTAAAGGTCATCTCACTTGAAGGACTATGAAAATGAGAAACATGCTTACCCAGGTGAGTTTTGATTGAGAAACTTTTTGTGCAGTATTTGCATTTACGTGACTTCTCACCGGTATGAATCTTCATGTGTTTTCTTAAGCCCGCTTTGTGAGAGTATACTTTATGTAGACATATTTCACATTCAAAAGGCTTTTCTCGTGTATGAAACCTTAAATGACTTTCATAGTGACCATTATGGTCAAACTTTTTACCACAGAAGCTACATTCATATCTGGAGGGTTCCTGTCCATAATGACATTGCAAATGTCTTTTCAAAGCTGTTGGGTCGGCGAAGCCTCTTCCACAAACCGAACATTCTAATGGCTTCTCACCAGTATGTGTTCTTATGTGAACTTGCAAGTGGTGGAAATGACGAAAACACTTGTCACAAAATAGGCAGGTTAGTTTAAACGTTCCTAGGTGAAGATGCATGTGTTCCCTCAGATAACACTCCCATTTAAATGCCCTTGGACACTGTGTGCACTTGAATGGTTTCGACTGTCTGCATATTTTCTTGTGCGTTGAGAAGGCATGTACGCCGTGGAATAATTTTTCACAAAACTTACATTCGAAAGTTTTCCATTTCGATTTGCGTTTTTTCGTGTTCTCCTCGTGTTTTTCAATGTCGTTGGATATTTTACTGTGGTCACACATGGTTCCTTTTTCAGTGATGACTTTACTGCAAACTAAGCACTGGAGGTAAAGCTGATCTTGTTCGACATCTTCACTGTCAGCTTTTATGACAGGAAATGGATCCATTGTTACGAGAGTCTCTATTGGCGTAGGAGATTCTTATTTATTTTTGTTTTCCGCATAACCATTAAAACTTTTTATAAATACTACTATATAGTGTTCCTACAATTATATCACTTTGATATAGCTAATTATAATTTGTTAGTTGTCATTGACAACACATTTAATTAGTATTAACATATTGATTAATTATTAAATTATATTAGTATCTTATTTAGTTGAAATCGAAAAAAAAAATTAATTTACTTTTTAGCTGTCAGATGGTCTTTACTTTACCACGTTGTAATAGTACTCTAAAGTTGGTAATAATTTTTATATATTTATTATAAAGAAATGGAACTTTCCACAGAAACTGGGAATAATATTAGATATCCAATTATGCTATGAGATGACTATGGGTAATGAATTGAAATCGAATGAAAGTTTGATCGCCTTCATACATGCTGCACTGTGTTTATATTTACAAAACCAGTTTGTATGTTTTGAAAGCAGTGTCAGATGAATGACATGGCTAGACATAATAATGTGTAATGTTAAGTCTGTAATATTATGCTGGACAGGACATAGTGACATGATGATATTCAAGGATGCAATTAATGTATATTTTGAGATGTGATGTAGAATTAAGTAATAAAGTTATCCAATACTTCATTCTACATCAAAGTTATATCTATTCATTTCAATTATGAGACAGCAGTAATTCCACTTGTTTTGGTAAGGATGAGCATGCAAACCGTGATGCGTGTCAATGAACTCTGGAAGTATTTTTTAATGTGTCGCCTTATAATTATCTTTAGCGCCTGATGAATATTTTCGCAATACATGTATTTATGATTTTAAGTCTCGACGTCTATAAAATAGATTAGCCACAAATCAATCAAAATCAAAAAGAGACAATCCTTTCCGTAAGAATCTACAGGAATTTTAGAGCTTTGACTGCCTGGCAATTGTGGATCGTTTGGGTCAAAGCCGCTCCGGGTTTTGTTCGGTACCGGTCTTGCTGTTGCTATTGGGAGCAGATTGCATCTTTGTGTGGCAACTACGTAATTGAAGTAATGTCCCATATAGCAACCGTCTTTAAACGTTAACTTCGTACCGTTCGTCATGCATAGAGTGCCAGGATATTTTTTGTCAATATTTGTGTGAATATTTTGCTTCTTAACTAGCGATTATTATACAGTAAGACAGGCTCCTTGGGATAGACTTACAGACTTACGGATAGGCTGTGCAATCTTAATATTTCCCCTGAATTGGACTAGAAAACGAAATGCAGCTAATTATACATTTTCTGTATGATTTTTGTGTTCTCAAGAAATACAAGTTGATCTCGGTTGACTTAATTTTTTGACAAATATAATTTATTAATTGGAATCCATTATTTAACAAAACATGGAAAATCCATTTCATTTAAAATTAACATTCCTAAATTATAAAAAGTTGGACAATCAACAATCTTAACAATTTGTAGAATATTTATAATAATGGTTTAAAAGATTATCGTCGTTTTAGTGATACTCATTTGTAAATGTACATGCAAAAATTCGTACATACATACCTAAATACAGTTCACACCTAAATCTAAAAACTGCACAATATAACCCAGTAATTGATAAATATTTACTTAAGATCCACATGAAGTTTATCAGCATGCTGTTTCACTCCCTTCATATTATAAAACTTTCTTCCACAAATCGGACAAGCACACTTCTTTTCCTATCCATGCTTAGTAACCATATGTCTATCAACGGAAATCTTGGAAACACACTCCTCCTTACAAACTTGACAAAACTCTGGTTTTTCATTTACGTGGCTTCTAATATGATAGTCGTAACCTTTCTTTTCTCTCAAAATTTTACCACAAAAGAGACATGTCCATCCAGCAGATGTATTGCAAATATTTTGATGTTTCTTCAAATCTGACATATCTGGAAATCCTTTTTGACAGACACGACACTGATAGGGCTTTTCCTCGATATGTCGTCTTATATGATTTTTTAGATTTCCACTTATCCCAAAGGGTCGCTCACAGAAGACACAAGAATACTTTTGAATTTTCAGATGTACACAATTCACATGCTTTGTAAGGTCTCCTTGCTCATAAAATGTTTTTGTACAGTGACTACATTTAAATCGCTTGACTCCTCCATGTTCCTTTCTCACATGTCGAGTCATAGTTCCAGCATGTTTAAAAGCCATTCCACAAGTACCACACTTAATGGTCATCACACTTGAATGAGTGTGAGTATGAAAAACATGTAAATTCATGTTATTTTTTTGGGCAAAACTCTTGCCACAATACTTGCATTGATGTTGTCGTTCCCCGGTATGAACAGCTCTTATGTGATTCCTTAAGTGACCTTTTTGGGTATATGCTTTATCGGGACATATTTCACATTTAAAGGGCTTCTCCCGAGTATGTACCCTTAAATGACTTGCATAGTGACCATTATGATCAAACTTTTTACCACAGAAGTTACATTCATATCTGGAAGGTTCCTGTCCATAATGACATTGCAAATGTCGTTTCAAAGCTGTTGGGTCAGCAAAGCCCCTTCCACATATTGAACATTCACAAGGCTTCTCACCAGTATGGGTTCTTATGTGAATTTCTAAGCTTACTAATTGGCGAAAACCCTTGTCACAAAATAGGCAGGTTAGTGTAAACGTTCCTATGTGATGACGCATGTGTTCCCTCAACTTGGACTCCCACTGAAATGTTTTTGGACAATGTGTGCATTTGAAGGGCTTGGATGCTTGGCATGTTTTCTTCGTTGCTAAGATACTCTTCGTTTTATTGTCTTTGGGTTGGATTGGTAAATTACCGTGATCACACAACGTTCCTTTTCCAGAGATGATTTTAGTGCAGACAACGCACTGAATGTGAAGCCGGTCTTCTTCATCATTTTCACTATCTAGTTCTGGATTTATAACTGAGAAAGTATCTAAAGGCTCCACTTCCATTGATGGTTCGTGCGTTTCCATTTTTGTCTGTCTGTTTCCACTCTTTTTAACTTTTAAAAATATCAAACAATTTAAATATAGTTTAAATTAGAATTATTACCATAAAATCGTAATACATAATATTATTACTTCTTTATAGTCGTTATGCGAAATATTTACAATTAGTAGTAACTTACATGTGTGGAATGGTACGGTGACTTACGGTATTGGTAGTGTTAATATTTTGCTAGTAAACTTTGCTAGTATTTTAACCTGTTAAAAATTATGAATCAAAGATGATGTTTTTGCTCTCGGAATACAACAGTGAATATTGTGAAGATGTTTACATGCAGAATACCATATGAACTTATAATAATAATGTCGTCCAGCTATCCAACAATGTTACAATAATGCTCTAAATGTGACTTTGAGTTCTGTCCTGCAGTTTGTCGTCTTACTTTTTACATCATGAACCGGTTTGCCTTTTTATGAATGTATGAAATATCTTTGTTTGATTAAGTTTGATGCCTGTGGTGTGGTGCATACAAACTGTGACGTAGTGCGTGTATATGGATTGTGCGTGCGTGAAAATATGTTAGTGTTAGCTGACAACATGAAGTTACAAACCTTCTTTTAAATGAACTTTTAGAACGGTATGAAAATGCGTGTGTTTGGTACCTTATCTGTTAACTTGATCATGATGGATCATTTTTTTAGGTAAATAGTTAGGACTATATAATGACGATATTTACTAGTGAATCCACAATAACTGTAAAACGTTTTTAATGTACCTTCTAGGCCACAAGTTTAATAAACATCATAACATATTTATTTCCGATCTTTTAATCCACAAACTTATCAAAATATATATATACTATTTAATATAGAGTTTGATTATCATAAAGTGATGAAAATGCTACAATTGGGGCGAATTGTAAGGGTTAAGCAATCAAAGTGCTTTTGACAAGTACAATAGCGGTTAACTAAATTTATTTGTTGGTAGTTAAATAGTCAAGACTATATTAATGACGCTATTTACAATTGAATCCACGAAAACGGTAAACGTTCCACGTTCAAAAAAGAATACATCATTAAAGTAAATCCGAATGTCCCTGCATCCTCGTAAATTTTTTCGTAAATACATTCTTGGTGTATTTCTAAGCTCATGTTGAGTTTCCTGTGATGTGGCAACCACGTCTCCACCCACCTTGATGATTGATTTCGTAGCCACAATTAGACAACTAAGTCCAAGGAAAAAGTTAATCCTAGTTTCAAGTGGCATAGTTGCACCTGTTTTCACAATGGTTGTTAGCACTGCAATTGTAAACCAATAGCCGACAAGGTAAATACTTGGTAAAATGGTCGAAGAAAAACAGCAAGCGCCTACTTGATTGAGCAATTCGATTATTTTGTACTTTCGTATAGATTTTTCAGATGGTCCATCCTCCTTCGTTTGCAACAACCATAACTTTAATTTGGCTGAAAATATTATAAGAACGATACCCACAATGGCTATTGGAAATACTGCATATATTGACGCAAATTGATCTAACACTCCTCCTAAAAAAATAGTGAAATATTTCCAGATTTTAAAGTCCCAAAATAGAAGTCGACTTGGCCAATAGCGAATATTTAATGTATGTTGCATATAAATAACAGTTGGTATAAGAGGTTGAATGTGCATGCATAAGTATCCATATTTATAATTAAATTTAGCTTGTTAAACTCTGCACGGTACTTTTGTTTCTTGTATTTGTGCTCACTTTTGGATGTACCTGTATTCATAGTGTTAAAAATTTAGTACTATTTTTTTACTGAGAAATATAATTTATAAATATGTTAGTTATGTTACCTTCAAAATATGTGACAAGGTCAAACACAACATTAACCAAGTCGATGCATTGGCTCATGTAAAAGTAGAATTGCCAGGAAACAATGAAACCAATTGTTCTTGAAATTGTGTGCATGTAGAAATCAATGAGTTCTGCAACGATTACCCTTCCTGGTGTCATTTTAGGTGCAACTTTGACACAAAGATAGAGAATATCCACTGTTGATATGCAGAGAATAGCGAGCATAAATTTTCTTTTGATTGAGTTTTTTGGAATAACAAACTCTTTGGTTTTGTTATCGTAGATTGGAGGAAAGGCCCCAACCAAGTGAGGAACTTTGTTGTACTTTATAAGCATTTGTTTTAGGGAAGCTTCTTCAGAAATATTCTCCATGGTTAACACTATATTCGGTGAAACAAATTTATTAGGTAAAATTGATAGACCAGCTTATGTGCATGGAAATTTTGAAATAAACCTTTATTAAAAGGAAAAACTAAAAAAATGGAATTTGAATTAATAATTCACAAGGGGCTTAGTTTAAATTTTAAGACTTAAGGTTTTTCGTACAATTTCAGATATTATGTGTAAGATATCATAAAAATTGAAGATTACAAAATTTAAGCATGTTCTTAGCAACTCGATTAATAATTAATTATTTGGTTTGGATTTTAAACTGCTTTGTGGATTTTTTTCTACCCATCCACTGTTTTAATGTCCCAATTTTAGCATGAAATATTTCAAAATTTAAGGTTAAAAAAATCAAGAAATTGTATAATTTTTCTTTTTTTCAATATATTTTAATTTCCTCCGAAACCATGTAATACGGGAACCCAGGAGAAAATCCATACAATTGGAAGAGATCGATCAAAAAGAGTATATCACATGTATCCTCACAAAAACCCGGAATGTTATAAGCCAGACGAAACTTTTTGCAACAATTATATATGGTATGACTTTTAGTATCGATATTATTAGCTTTGGTGGGTAAAGAAAAACATAGAAACAATATAATATTGTATTTAGCCTGAACTCAAATATGAAAAATGGTAGCTCCTTGTATATTTGTATGCATATTTTCAAACATCCAAACTAGACTGAAAGAACACAAGGACTATACCCGATTAGGCCATGCAGATAAGTCAGCAGTGTCAACTCATGTGTGGGACAACATTGGGGACCCCAACCATGATATTGAGTGGGGACAAGCCAAAATCATTGTTTCTGAGGAAAGATACACCCAAAGAACAATGATAGAATCATTACTCATAAAAAAAGCTAAGCATGATGGAATCCCACTAATGAACAGAAAGGAGGAGGAGGGTCGTGATTGGCTACCGAATTTTTGGAACTCATTGTTTTATGATTTAATTGATTACAACTAATAATTTATAATTTTTCAAAATTATGTTCTTTGTGAGCTTCAAGCTCTTTTGTCTCATTGCTCCTGATGAGGATTTTAGTAGAAATCGAAACGTATAGCGAATAAAGTATTATTCTTCTTTAAAACACTTGCCGCATCTCTACAAATATTTCTTTAAATACAAAAAATGTTTAACGATTAATTTTGAACACGAATATAATTTATTTAATAAAAAATACATTAGTTCTCATAACACGCATTTTTCCTCGTCAGACATCTACACGATACGGTGCAATCCAAAATCCAATTACTATTTTAAAACAGGTCATAACAATATTTCATCAAAATACCTACATGTACATACACGAATTTATAAACGTTTAAAAATAGTTTAAATGTACACTATTTAGTGTGCTATATCAAGTAACCAGTGACAGTTCAGAGATTTTATTTTAGATCCACGTGAAGCTTATCAGCATGTCGTTTTACTGAGTTCATATTATAAAACTTTCTTCCACAAATTGGACAAGAAGCCTTTTCTTTCCCATGTTTAGCAACCATATTCTATCAACTGAAGCCACGGATAAAAACTCCTCATTACAATTTCTGGAAAACTCTGTTTTTTTCATTCAAGTGACCTCGAATATGGCAATCGTGATTCTTCTTCTATCTCAAAACTTTTCCACAAAAGAGACATGTCCACCCAGCGGATGTGTTACATAGTTTTTGATGTTTCATCCAGTCCGTCATATCAGCGAATCCTTTCCCACAAGCGAAACAATCATAGGGCTGCTCCTTTATATGTCGCCTTAAATGATTATACAGATTTCCACTTGCTGAAAAAGATCGACCACAAGAAACGCACGAATACGTCTGAATCTTCAAGTGAACCGCGTTGATATGCTTTCTAAGGTCTCCTTGTTCATTAAATGCTCTTCCACAATAACTGAATTTAAATGGCTTGACCCCTGTATGTTCCTTTCTCATGTGACGGGACCGTGCTCCAGGATATTTAAAAGTCATTCCACAAGTACCACACTTAATGGGCATCTCACTTGAATGAGTGTGAGTAGTAGTGTCGGTCGTGTTGCATTACATGCGGACCCCAAGCATGTAGGCTTACATGACATGACATGCGAAATACTCACATGACAATGACACATACATGACATGAGGACATTTCACTTGATATTTAAAAGTTTATGCTACATGCATGTATGCATGTATGTACATCAAAAATGCATAACACTAGAGCCGTTTGAAGGAAAATGATCTCAAAACATTAATGTTGCAGTCAATATACAAATTAAAGAACATGACCCGCACATATTTTTGACTGCTTATTTTTTGGCATTCAGGACAGTGACTTCCAGAAATTCTTCTTTATATGAAGAGCAGAGCCCCCGTTCTCCACACTTGAAGCATTTTTTGAAACCAAGGTGTGGGAAAGGACATGTTCAAATCCAGCTGGCACTTCTTTTAATGGAAATCGGTCAGATTTAGTTTTTAAAGTACCGAATTGCGACATGAAATCTGTGATAGTTTGCTCGTTTTCCAGCATTGGTACACCTTTTATGTAAATAGTTTTAACCGCAGGTGCGTAACCGTGAACTTTTAACTCCAGATTGTTAACAATTACGTTTTCTAACGCAAGCATTTTATCACGATCAGGTTCGTTAGTAAAAAATACACCGTAATTATTCCGAGCTACTTTCCCGAAAGATTTCACAGATTTTGGATTCACTATTTTAGAGAATTACTTAAGATAATCAGCAACATTCAAACTCGTATAGCTTTTTAGCACATTACTGTAGAGTTCAGTTTTTTATGTAGCCATGACTGCAGAAGTACACATGAATAAGCATGCACACGAGAAGAGAAAAATGACTTTCCTTTAAAGGTTTATAAGCTTAGAGCACAACAAGAGAAAAAATTCAACCATCCACTCGAATGACTGACTGACTGACATTTTAAAGTTACGTAACTCTGGACGGAGTTGCTATGGAGACCAATCGTTCGGGCAATTAGTATCTCATATAAGTACCTTACCATCGCCAGAATATCAAGCAACTATATTTGTCTAACACGGGAAATAAAAAAATTGCCGCTCGCAGATTAGCAAGTGAATAGTCAATTTTGGGTCATTTTTACTCGTAGATTAGGAATCTGGAAACCGTTTTGTGTAAAACTCACAGACAAATTTACTAGATCGATTTTTTGTCCTGAACGTTATAAGGCAAAGTTGCAATAATGGGTTTTATAAGCCTTTATTCGTTGGTTGATTTGTCAGAAACTACCTCTTTTGTATCTGTCTGCTCTATAATGCTTACTTGTGACGAATATTTACTGATAATGTGAGCTAGATGGAGCCCAGAGCTAATTGTACATTGATTCAGAAGATTTTGAAATGTTTGTAGTAAATTTGTTTATTTGTTTTACACAAAAATGATTCCCGATCCTTAATCTACGAGTAAAAATGACCCAGATCATAGCCAAAGCTAATCTATGAAATTCTCATGCATCAATCACTTTTGACCACAACCTTGAAATGTCAGTTCAGCTTCTAGATAAAACAGCCAGAACGCAGTGCTTTACACGCAATCACCAACAAATCAAAAGATGGCTATGTATTAATTTGACTATTGTTTCTGTATTATGACCCATTGTTAAATGTTGTGCTTAAAATTGAATACATGAACAAAAAGTGATCTAAAAATACACTAGTAAGTACAAGTACATTGTAAACCAGCAATCATTCTATATTACTGCATTGGAAAAAATCTTTTTTATTCAATGCTAAATAGCAGCTAATATACTCAGTCTCATTTTATTCCAGGTTTGGACAACCGCTTGATATTATCCCAAAAAATACACCCTTTTTTAGAATTAAATAAAATAACCAAAAATTCCCATCAAAGTTATCATTTAAAAAAAAATTCTTTTGGAAATATAAGAGCTCTTTTGTAAATCTAAATTCCATTCAAAATGACTACTCATCAAACAACCAAAATCACATTGGCAGTACTGTTCTTGGAACTTAATACACACACCCTAAATTTAGAAAATGCAAAGGAGCAAACTTGTGTTCCCATTAAAAAGACAGCTGAAGTGGACGACCAATGGGCATGTATACAATTTAACGTAAAACGTAAAAAATTAATTTAAAAAATCCCACTAAAATTATTATTATCCGAATGAATCTAGATGATGTCTGTTAAAAAATGGTACTATCCATTAATGAGTCGTTTGGACCTGTACCATATGACTTTAGAACTATCTTGAAATATTGAGCACCCTACAAAACTACGAGAAAGTCAAGTATACTATGAGAGTTGTGTCAAAGTTGAGTTTGTTGGGAATTTGGCAATTTTAACTGGATTCAATGGAAAGACAAGTCCTATCACTGCTGGATCAGAGACCGTCAACGATGATGGCGTGACATCTCAAAGATATACAACAGAGTCTGGTACAAAATAATTGCTGTGTTTTTTTGTTGATTTTAAATGTTAAACATTTTAAAAGTTTATACTCTTCAAACACAGGGTTGGGTATGTCAACATATACCGCATTCACGGACAACGCTTCATTCATTTTTTTGGCTGCTTGCTGGGACGATAAACAAGCTTCGTGGGGAGTTGTGAGCACAGTGGAAACGCTTCCGGAAGAAACTGTAAAATCAATTTATGATCATGCTGAGGCATTGGGCTTTAAAAGGGAATATTTTGAAGCAATTCGGTATGGTAATTGCGCAAATGGAGAGAAAAATACAATAATTTCCGAAAAAAGTTAAACGTGAAAAAGGCAAAATGAATGTGAAATAACTGGTTGAACTTTTACAAAAAATAAACGCTTTGAAATAATAAGTCCAGACACAAGTGCATATACGCTTTTTAGCAATCTTCTGACACTAATGAAAAATAGGCATGTAACAAAGTTATTTAAGATATTTTGTAGAGATTTTGGTATGGCTACTGCAATGAGGGGACGCAGAATACTACCAGTCTTCACTAGAAATTCGTAAATTAAAAATCGGGTAACACTTGTATTGTGAATTTCAAAATTTCCTAAATTTAAAATCGAAATTATTATGGTATTCGATATTAAAAATGCAAGATACAATAAAATGTATAAAGTCGTTGAACTTCTCATTCAGATATATAAATAAAATAAAGTTTTTGATGAAATTAATTGATATTAAAATGCTAGTTGAATACCTTTTATCTGGTAATATGCCGTAACAGTCATATGTCGTTTTTGTGGTATAGTTAGTCGCTAATAAATTGTTGTTATGTTTTCAATCTCTTTCTATGGTGGTCACAAACTACTAAAACATAAGGCTAAACAAAGATTTGCTGATGACTACAATCAATGTACAAATAAGTTGGCAATGCTAAGCGTAGTATTGATTATATGTGTATGCTATTTTGGGTGTTAAGCTGCAAGTTCAAAAAAAATCAAAGTTGCATTGGCCATCATCATTATTCTTTATCCAAAAATTAATTGGCTTCTCTCGAGTATGGACCCTTAAATGTATGGCATAGGAACCATTATGGTCAAACTATTTTTCACAGAAGCCACATTTATATTTGGAAGATTGATGGCGATAATGACATTTCAAATGTTTTCTCAAAGCTGTTGGGTCAGCAAAGCCCCTTCCGCAAACCGAACATTCACATGGCTTCTCACCTGTATGTGTTCTCATGTGAATTTTCTTTTCAGTCCAATTACTTGACGAAATCCCTTGTCACAAAATAAACATGTCACATAAAATTTCCCCAAGTGAAAACGCATGTGGCGCTTTAGATAGCACCTCCATTCAAATGAATTTGGACACTGGGTGCACTTAAATGGCCTGAATTCTCTGCATAACTTCTTGTGAATTGTAATGGCATGTAAGCCGACAAATGATTTGTCACAGAAATCACATTTTAAAGTTTTCCGGTTATATTTGGTTTTTGCGTTTAGTCTTTATTTCCTTGGAGGATTCTTCAACTTCCATTTGCTAAAAATATTTACCAAACCAAAGCTGCAAACCATTTAATAATATCAAAAATAGCAATAACAAAAAATCATCATAAATGTGTATCAATAATAGTAAATAAGCATCACTAGGCAACTTACTTGTTTGGAGAACAAGATTTTATTCTGCGATTAGTTGTCAATCAGTTTATTCGACGAAAATTAAATATTTTAGAAATATAACAGTTGCCTTTTTCTCAGATGTTGTGCTCGAGCTACAAAGGGTTCTATAAAGATGTTTTGCTTTTATGTTTAGTTGAAACCATTGCATGCAGCATAACAGAAGTTCTTTGAAATGATATCTGCTATGCAACAATGTATTACAAAATGTTATACTCTATTTGGACGCGTTTATTTATACAGTAGTGCAGCCCTATAGTATATCTTCGGATTACCAAGAAATATTAAATGAATGGAGCGTGCATGTATACATACATATAGTTTATGATATAAGCTAGATATACATGAGTCATGCAAAATAAGGTGTGGTGTATGTGGCTTCTAGAAATAGCATCCAAATACAATGTAAGCTTAGAACGGGGAATTCTGTTAAACTTATAAGCTCTTTTTTGCAGGACAATACCCATCAAGATTTTGTAATAACCTCACAACACTGTCCAAAACTATATACATCCACGTTAAGTGTTCCGCTTTAAAAGTAGATATTGGACTCTCAAAAGAAAGGGATCGCACATGAATACACACTTTCGATTAGAATCAAAGGCTGATTATATTATTAAATTTACTAAAATGACACACGAAAGTCTAATCGTGGCTAGATTTGTAATAACCAAATTTCATGAAGATATGATTATTTATGTTATTTTTATCAATGAAGTTCAACACAAGGACCAAAATATATATTTGGACTAGAAAATATCATGATAGAAAATTTAGCCATTCGAAACATGTTGCCATTACATTATGAATATAGTAGTATTAACAGTTGGATATAAGTATAATCATAAACGAGAGTATTGGTGTAGTTAAATACCAATGTTTCTCATAAAATCGAAAGACGAAATGGGTTTACTATTTTTTCGTTTCGATTAATTTAAATTGCTTTATTTTATGTTAGATGGGGATCAAAATGAAAAATGCGTCAACCATTTTGCTATATTTTTTCTTACCTATTTATTATTTTGAAAAATACTATTTAAAGAATCAAAAATTGTATGCAAAAGCGTAAGCAAATGTATTTCAGATAACTAGTTAACTATTAGACTATAAAATAACTATTTTCTCAAATTGTAATAATTAAGTTTGATTTCAAAAAGTGCACACATAACTTTTAATTCGAAGAATACGCATTTAAGTATAGTATTAGCTATTATTATTTTGCAGTCGTTGGGCATAAGAAGAAATGCGGATAGAATTAACCTGCCTATGATAACATCAAGCTGTTTTCGCTGTTTGCTATTTGAATATGACTGTCTCCTTCCAAGTCTTCCTATCTGCTGAAAAGTAGATGAAAGGAGGATGTTTGTTTATGCTTTTAAACTAAGAAAAAACTCTAAAACACAATCAGAAGATTCCAACGAATCGATGGATAACGCTATTTCCTCAGAGAAATAAACCGGAAACACTCAACAATTAATTATTTTAACTTTCTTTCAAAACTTTAATTTCCATAAAGCACACGACAAATCAATCACACAAAAATCTCTACACATTCACGAGGCAAGGTGTGTAAACCAAGTGACAGAGAGATGATGAGACACAGCTCAAACTCTGTTGCTTGCTTGCACACCAAAAGAAAGGCAAACCTGCCGAAAGGAAGTGCTACACGCACTTTTACTAAAAACACGCTACACAAGAATACATTCCCTCCATTTCTCACAATAACTATATAACACTACTTTTGGTAAACTACATATTTATTATTAACACAATATAAACTTGTGGACGATTGACTGATAAATTTGTCTTATGAATACATATTTTCGACGCTGTTGATAATAAAGAGTTTGCTGAAGGCGTGGAATATTTTAATAACAAGTGGCTACTTTTAGTCTTTTGACTACTATCTTTAATCAGAGGCGACACGAGCTAGGCAAATTAATATTTTATAAATTATTAGGACCATTGGGCTAGAGCCATTGGCTTGTCTACTTAGTTAAAAGGTTTGAAACGATAAAGTTCCATAAATTATCGGAGTAGTTTGTTCGAAAAAATATTCGCTTCATCTTGTGTCTTTACTTTACTTAATTTTACATTTAGCTGAAATTCTAAATCAATTTTAGGAATTTGAATTGTTTTGAAAAGTGCGTCTTCACAAAATGTTTATTGCTAACAATCTTTTGCCATGGATTTCATTCTTCATCAAAGTGCAAAACTTTGTTGCTATACCACTGCATAAAATTGCTACCACACGTAACAAAGGAAAATATATTTTCCAAATGTACGTCGCTTCGGAATACGAATTTAAATGTAAACGTAAATCACTGTTTTGCATTTTTTTCTGCTTGTGTAACTGGATTCAACTTTTGCTTAACATTAAATCGCTAGAAAATTCCGTAGCTATTCAAGCTTTGCTGATCACTGGATCGTTGACATTTCATTTGGCTCCGATAATACGACACTTCAATAAACGACGGGAAATAGCAAGTCTCTTCAATGAATTTATTTTATTTGAAAGACGACACAATGGTAAGACTACTATAAATGATTTTACTACTAATTTATACAAAATAAATCTATAAAATTATTAGTTATAAAAAGGGTCTCTCGCTAAAGCATAATAACTGTAACTGAAAATTTAGACCAAAACTGGATACCTCCTAAAACTCAAGGGATTATTGGCCGATCTGCAAAATTCATTATCCTGTTGGGGGCAGTAGCAATTCCTGTTGTAGTTTTAATGACATTCGCATATTTCAACTTAATGCCATGTGATCCTGGTAACCTAGGATACATGTATTTCCCAACTTGTTCTAATATTAGTTACGATCCCACTAATGTTTTCTTTCTAATTGGGTCTCTTTTACGGATTCTGTCGCCATGCATTTTTGCATTTGTATTTTTGGAGACAATAGGACGTTGCATTCTGGAATATATAATTTACTCTACAGTACTTTGCTACGTTTTGATGAATTATCTGTATCTGTTCCAACGGAAATATAACCAGTTCTATAATCGTAAGGACACGGAAAGGTATCTTAAATGTGTAAGGATGTTTAAGGAATTACAAGTATTGGCTCTAATTTACAATGGTATCCACAAAGGTTTACTTTCTGTAACCGAAATCTTACTATTGTCTTTCGTGTTTATTCTTTCATTTTATGCTGTCATTGAACTATTAGGGCATTTAATTTTGCCACAGTTGCTTTTGTTTTTGGTACTTGCTTTTTGTACTTTGGTTGCTTTGATAGTGGTGGTTGGAATATTTAAAGCAGGAGTTTTCAAAACTTCAAAAGATGTACAACTTCGTTTATCCTAATACAGGGATAATAAAGTTGCAAGATCACGATTTCGTTTGCATCTCAAGTATTTAAAATCGTGGTCTGTAATTAGAATCCACATTGCGGGAACAAATTTCTACGACGAAAAAACTGCTTTAGTTTTACTTCATTTCAATATTAGTCAAGTTGTTAATATGCTGCTAATGTAGTTTTCCTAGACACAAGCTACAACATAAGGTTTTAGTTCAAAAGCTTCAATTAGTTAAAACTGTTAGTTGAATCTAGTCGTTAGATATGCTATATGATAGTATAAAGCTACATTAAAGTAAAGTAAATATGTATATTTCCAGACCAGTTTTAACATATTTTAGGCTGTAAATCTGTTTTTATGTAATTCAGTTCAGTTCAGTTCTTTATTGGTTTAGTAACAGGCCAATTTTTTTCATTTTAATTAAATATTAATTGTCTCCATGCTACTAAAGTATTGAGGTTCATTTGGCCAATGTGAATTATATATTACAGACAGAAGCCAAGCATGTGAATTACATAATTACTGGTTATCTTACATACGTTGATCGCTCCACAATTTTTACTTTAGCATTTGGCTTAAGGTAATATTTTACGAGTATTGCTGAAATGCTAGCTGTTTGGCACGACTAAGTAGAACGATGAGTTGTGAAGTATTTATAAATATGCATGTGGACGACTTCTTGAACGATAGTGTAATACGATTTGAAAGCAGTTGGTAATATTGGCATAAAGAAATATGAGGATAAAAAATCTATAAATTATAAACCTAAAAATTAAAGATAGCAGATAAAGACTTGGTATTATGAAGACATAAAATAATTTCCTTGGGGGATCGTAAAAGCCGATAGTGATAGTGATATTAAATACCACTAGGATAATGCTAAGCACACGATAAAAAAAGTATAAGTCTACAGCACTGCTAAAGTCAATACTAAAGCTTTTAGTGCTCAGACCACAAAATAGAACCGATATAATTCAGCTTCAAACTGAAGTTAATTAAATAATCTTATTAGTGTAAATAATCATTCCAATCGCTTTATAACTGTTTGGCTAGAATAAAAAAACTTCTGGTCTCCCTAGTTCCTATGATAAATAACGACTTTATGTCTAAAATAGGAAATTAACAAGTCAAGTCAAGCCATAAAGAAAACACGTAGATAAATCTGAATGATGACTAACTATGTCATGCAATGACATGTAATCTGAATCTGATATCGGCATCTGTAATCCATGTGACCGTTAAATGACCGTTACTCCACAACTATTGAGTTTAAGATCATGGTGTCTTGACAAAGTTTGATCACAATACGTTTATATATCGATTGGTGCATTAAAAAAAATCGCCCATTTAAAATGCATTTAACCGTCAATTGACCGTTACCCCTCTACCGTTAAACCGATTTGGGTGAAAATTTCTAGCGATTGACCCCTTGACCTGATGAGTCTGTGTGTCAAATTTGAAGACAGTCGGTTGAAGGATGTTCAAGTTAGAGTGCACACACACCGAAGGACAGACAGACAAACAAACTAAAACCATAACTACGATCAATCGAGATTTATCTACGTAATAAACTAAACCTATCTTTGTAACTCTAATACAATCTTGGTTATTTGTACTGCTTAAAAGTTTACGCAAAAAATTGAGAACACTTGCATAACAATGAAATGCATATGTTGACTGCGACCGTTTGCATAACAGTGTATTTTGTAATCTGTAAACTGCAAACTTCCATTAAATCACTACGTCTCAACATAACGCCAGTGTTCTTTTACATATTACTTTAATCATTTATCTTTAAGGTTGTGGATTCTTTTATTCACATTATTGAACTTCCTGAAGCATTACCTGTGATGTAGGAATATGTTTTGTACAATGCTGAGGTCAAATTTTTCTATATACCCTTTAAATTTTCCTTTTTGTACAAGTGGGCTGATTAATTCAGCAAAACTTATAAAAGTTGTCTATTGGTATTTAAAAAAATCACTAAGAGGCTTTACTATATATGTACAAGTGAAGTATTCAGTTATACAAAGGACCTTATTCCATTTACAAGGGGCCTGGGCTAAATGGCCGTCAGTTATGAATCACATATCAATCGAAAGCTCTCACCGAGTACTACAACTTTGTCAAAGGACACATGTCGCTAACTCGTTGTACAACACCTCTTTTGGGGGGTGGAAGTTAGCCAAAAATAGCATTGTTTCTAAAGGTACAAAATGTGGCTTGCCAAACTTTTCTTGATTCCTAACCAACAAAAACGAACTATAAGACATTCAAACCCCCTCTGATTTCACTTTAATATACAGTTACAATAATGCATTATTTTGCATGCAGGTACACTTAAGTCTGCTGAAAAAGTGTCTTCTAAGTTTCATTATATTTTCTATTGTTCTGGAAGCTTTCTGAAAAATGATCATGGAAAAAATGAATGAAAATAAACGTAATATCCCAAGGTAAGTTGAAAACGGTAAACTGTTTTGGGTTGTGCAGTACATTTATATATTGGTTTATGGTTTACATGGTATAATTCATTTAATTATACTTTTTAGTAACACAGACGTTTGTCATTTAATCGTTAAACAGACTGCAGGTTTACCGTTCTCAACTTGCATTCAATTAGTTTAAATAATACGTCAGCGTTGTTTTTCTAAAAATGACTGAGTGTAATGCAACATTACCCAAAAATATAATGAAACTTAGAAGACACTTTTTCAGCACACTTAAGTGTACCTGCATGCAAAATAATGCATTATTGTAACTGTATATTAAAGTGAAATCAGAGGTGGTTCGAATGTCTTATAGTTCGTTTTTGTTGGTTAGGAATCAAGAAAAGTATAGCAAGCCACATTTTGTACCTTTAGAAACAATGCTATTTTTGGCTAACTTCCACCCCCCAAAAGAGGTCTTGTACAACGAGTAAGCGACATGTGTCCTTTGACAAAGTTGTAGTGCTCGGTGAGAGCTTTCGGTTGATATGTGATTCATAACTGACGGCCATTTAGCCCAGGCCCCTTGTAAATGGAATAAGGTCCTTTGTTATTAGCTATTATTAGTATTTTTAATTTATATTCTAAGAAGAAAAATTATATACAAATATACAAATGAAGAAGTAAATAAACATTTTAACATCATTAAAAGTTTCGTAATTTTTCTTTTATAGGTGAGCTATTACCAACTTAAAATAATGACTTCATACATTTAATCCTGGGATTCCACAATTGAAAGAATGTAAAGGAAAATACTGATAATATCACGATACAGATGGCGAGCCGCAAAGCTATACTCGTCTGGTGATATGGAATATTTATGTTTTCCTTTCGATTATAAGATGTATCTCATAAATCAAATACAGAGGGAATATCCATGCTCCAGTACATGCATACACAATATGCAAAATTAGGAATTAATTCTTGCTTGGAAAATGGTCAAAATTCCGAAGAGCACAAATACAATCAAAACGATAAATAAAACGCTTCCTAATCCTGTAATAACCCTAGGCTGAACTACTTTTACAAGTATTTAGGACAGTTTAATCTGATATTTCCTTTACACAATACTTCTTAAAAGAATACGAATTTAAATATATTATTAGGTGGTAGCATGGCAAAGGGAACAAACAAGTCTGGATATTATTTTGCAGTTGTTGGACATAATAAAAAATGCTGATAGATTTAAATCGTATATGATGACATCAAACTGTTTTCGCTGTCTGATATTTGAATATAGCTATATAACAATACTTTCGTGAGCTTCATATTTATTATTAACACATTACCATTTTATGGACGATTGACTGATAAATTTGTCTTATGAATACATATTTTCGACAGTGCTGATAGTAGTTTACGGAAAGCGTAGAACTTCTAGATAAACAAGTGGCTACTTTAAATCTAATACTATCTTTTTTCTGAGCCGACACGGGCTAGGTAAATTTAATATTTATGAATTATTAGGGCATTTGGATGAAAAGTCACCAGCTTGCTTACTTTGTTATTAGGTTTCAAACGATAAAGAGCCATAATTTATCGGATTAATTGGTTGGGAAAACTATTAGCTTTTTGAGGCTTTACTTATCTTTACAACAAGTTAAGTTTTTAAGAATTTGAATTGTTTTGCAAAGTGTGTCATTAAAAATGTTGATTGCTAACAATCTATTACCATGGATTTCATCCGTTATAAAAATACAAAACTTTGTGGCTATACCACTGCATAAAATTGCTACCACGAGTAGCAAAGGAAATTACATTTTTGAAATATACGTCGCTTCGGACATTAAATTTAAATATAAACTTAAATCACTGTTTTGCATTTTGTTCTGCTTCTGTCACTGGATTCAACTCCTGTTTAACATTAAAGCGTTAGAAATTTCCGTAGCTATTCAAGCTTTGCTGGTCACTGGATCATTGACACTTCATTTGGCTCCTGTAATACGACATTTCAATAAACGACACGAAATAGCTAATCTCTTCAATGAATTTATTTCATTTGAAAGACGATACAATGGTAAGACTTCTACCAATAAATTTAAAATTATCAATAAATATAAACAATAAGTTATAAAAAGGTCCTCTCGTTGAAATAAAAGTTATATTTGAAAATCTAGACCAAAACTGGATACCTCCTAAAACTGAAGGGATTATTGGGGGATCTGCAAAATTGATTATCCTGATGGGGGCAGTAGCACCTCCTGTTATAGTCTTAATGGCATTCGCTTATTTCAATTTCATGCCATGTGATCCTGGTAATCTAGGATACATGTATTTCCCAACTTCTTCTAATATCAGTAACGATCACACAAATGCATTCTTCCTCCTTGGATCTCTTTTACGAATTCTGTCGCCATGCATTTTTGCATTTGTACTTTTCGAGACAATGGGACGTTGCCTTTTGGAATCTATAATATTCTCAACAGTGCTCTGCTACGTTTTGATGAACTATCTGTATTTGTTCCAACGAAAATATAACCAGTTTTATAATCGTAAAGATACGGAAAATTATCTTAAATGTGTAAGAATGTTTAAGGAATTGCAAGTATTGGCTCTAATTTACAATGGTATCCACAAAGGTTTACTTTCAATAGCCGAAATATTATTATTGTCGGTTGTGTTTATTATTTCATTCTATGCGGTCATTGAGCTATTAGAGGATTTAATTTTGCCACAATTGCTTTTGTTTTTAGTACTTGCTTTTTGTACTTTGATTGCTTTGATAGTGATGGTTGGAATATTTAAAGCAGGAGTTTATAAAATTTCAAAAGATGTACAGCTTCGTTTATCTCAATGCATGGATGATAAAGTTACAAGATCACGATTCCGTTTGCATCGCAAGTATTTAAAATCGTGGCGTGTACTTAAAATCCACATTGCGGGGACAAATTTCTACGACGAAAAAACTGCATTAGTTTTGCTTCATTTTAATATTTGTCAAGTCGTTAATATGCTACTAATGTAGTTTTCATACAAACAAGCTACGACATTGTACGACAAATATAATTATATTACATGGTATAACGTAACAAAGTCGAATAAAGGTAAACAGCTTCCGAAATAAACAATTAATTATTCAAGAAATTTTGTTATTAACTTTCTGGTTTGGATAACTTCAAAGCCATTAATCGCTACTCTAGATTAGGATTGTTTTTGTTAAATTGAAACTGTTGAAATCTAGCTGATAGATATGCTATATGATAATGTAGAGCTACATAAGTATTTCGTTTGTTTGCCGAATGTAAAATATATCATACAGACAAAAGCCATGCATATGAATCACATAATCTTAGATACTTTGAATGCTCCACAAAAAAATGCTTAAGGTAGTATTTTGTGATTTTAATAAAATAGGTAATTAAACAATCTTTTGAGCAATAGTATATTACCCTTTCGGAGAAGGCGGTAATATTGACATAAAGCAATATCAGGATAAAACAAAAAAGGTAAGCTTAAAAAGGAAAAATTTGAGATGATTAGATAAAAACTGCTAGATGATAGACCATAAAATAGATGGAATCGATATTTTTATACTTCAGCTTCAAAGTAAAGTTTATTAAATAAGTTTGCTTGCTTCAATCTCCTTTTTACTAAAGTTGAAAATTTCCAGTGCCTTTAGATCCGCTAATATAAAAAACCACATTTTTGTCTGAAATAGGAAATAAATAATTAAAACTTATCTTTGCAACGTTTTTCAAAGTGTGTCATTAAAAATGTTGATTGCTAGCAATCTTTTATCAAGGATTTCATTCTTCATCAATTGCAAAACTTTGTTGCTATATACCACTGCATAAAATCGCTACCAAAATTAAAGAGCACAAATACTAACAAAACGATGAATAAAATGCTTCCTAGTCCTGTAATAATCCTGTGCTGAACTATTTTTACTAGTATTTAGGACAGCCTAGATATGATATTTCCTTTAACTTATAACTTCTTATTTGAAGAATACGTGTTTAAATATATTATTCGGTGGTAGTATGGAAAAGGGAACAAAAAAGTCTGGATATTATTTTGCAGTGGTTGGCCGTAAAAAGAAATGCGGGTAGATTTAACCTGCCTGTGATTGTATCAAACTGATTTTGCTCTCTGATATTTGAATATAACTATATAACAGTCATTTGGTAAACTACATATTTATTATTAACACATTACCATTTTATGGATGATTGACTGATAAAGTCTTATTAAAGCATATTTTCGACACTGCTGATAATAGTTCCTGGAAAGCGAGGAATTTCTAGATAAACATGACGCTACTTTTAGTCTTTTGGCTACTATCTTTAATTAAAGACGACGCGCTCTAGGTAAATTAATAATTTATGAAATATTAGGGCATTTGGATGAAAAGTCATCAGCTTGTTTTCTTCGGTATAAGGTTTGATAAGATAAAGCACTATAAATTATCTGCCTAGTTTGTCCAGAAAAATATTGGCTTTTTGTGACTCCACCTATTTTTACAACTAGAAAGTTTTCAAGGATTTGAATTGCTTTGCAAAGTGTGTCATTAAAAATGTTGATTGCTAACAATCTATTACCATGGATTTCATCCGTTATAAAAATACAAAACTTTCTTGCTATACCACTGCATAAAATTGCTATAACAAGTGACAAAGGAAATTACGTTTTCGAATTATACGTCGCTCCGGCATACGAATTTACATATAAACTTAAATCCCTGTTTTGCATTTTGTTCTGCTTGTGCCACTGGATTCAACTTTTGTTTAACATTAAAGCGTTAGACATTTCCGTAGCTATTCAAGCTTTGCTGGTCACTGGATCGTTAACATTTCATTTGGCTCCTGTAATACGACATTTCAATCAAAGACACGAAATAGCTAATCTCTTCAATGAATTTATTTCATTTGAAAAACGACACAATGGTAAGACCACTAAAAAATAATTTTACTACTAATTTGTACAAAACGAATATGTTAATTTAATAACAGCTCTAGCTTAATTATAATACTTGTAACGGAAACTGTAGAACAAAACTGGATACCTCCTAAAACTCAGGGGATTATTAGCAGGCTGGCAAAATTTATTATCCTGTTGGGGGCAGTAATAATTCCTGTTATAGTCTTAATGGCATTCGCCTATTTCAATTTGATGCCATGTGATCCTGGTAATCTAGGATACATGTATTTCCCAACTTGTTCTAATATTAGATACGATCCTACTAAAGCTTTCTTCCTCCTCGGATCTCTTTTACGGATTCTGTCGCCATGCATTTTTGCGTTTGTACTTTTTGAGACAATGGGACGGGTCGTTCTGGAATATATGATTTTCTCGACCGTACTCTGCTACATTTTGATGAACTATCTGTATTTATTCCAACGAGATTATAGCCAGTGTTATTACCAAAAAAACGAGGAAAGTTATCTTAAATCTGTAAGAATGTTTAAGGAGTTACAGGTATTGGCTCTACTTTACAATGGTATCCACAAGGGTTTACTTTCCATTACCGAAATCTTATTATTTTCCCTTGTGTTTATTATTTCATTCTATGCGGTCATTGAACTATTAGAGGAATTAATTTTGCCACAATTGCTTCTGTTTTCAATGCTTGCTTTTTGTAGTTTGATTGGCCTAATGGTGATGTATGGAGTATTTAAAGCAGGAGTTTATAAAACTTCAAATGATGTACAACTTGGTTTATCCCAATACAGGGATAATGAAGTCACAAGATCACGTTTCCGTTTACATCGCAAGTATTTAAAATCGTGGGCTGTACTTAGGACCTATATTGCGGAAACGAATTTCTTCGACGAAAAAACGGCATTAGTTTTACTTCATTTCAATATTAGTCAAGTTGTTAATATGCTGCTAATGTAGTTTCCATAGAGACAACCTACGAAAAAAAGGTTTTAGTTGAAAAAACTCCAATATTTTATTTATATTAAGTACTAGGAAAAATAGTTTTATTTTTCACATAGTGTAAATGAACAAACTCGTGTAAAGTTAATCAACAAGCCGAAGTATTTAGACAATTAATTATTCAAGAAATTTTGTTTTTAACTTTCTGCCCTAAATAAATACAAAAACATTATATTCTAATCCAGCCAAGGTTTTTTTAAAGTTGAAACTGGGAATGAAATTTAGTCGTTAAATATGCTATATGATATGTAATGTAATGTTTGTAAAGTAACCCTAGACATATAGGTTCTTTTGCTTTAGAGGAAAATTATTGAATTTAAATTTACTTAGAATTGTTATGTACGCAAAAAAATTTGTACAAGCTTGACTTCAAACATTACATTTATTTTTGATGTATATGAGTCACAAACGGCCCATGATTTAAAAAGTGTACAATATAATATATCGTTTTCGTATTAAAAAAAATTTGAGCAAACAATAGTCGTTTTCAAAGAAAAAAATAACCTCGCTTGGAAGTTTTCAACCTCGCTTAGTTACCA
Organism: Entomobrya nivalis; assembly: GCA_034695485.1. Lineage (NCBI taxonomy): Eukaryota > Metazoa > Arthropoda > Collembola > Entomobryomorpha > Entomobryidae > Entomobrya > Entomobrya nivalis. The sequence goes on along the minus strand of JAQFZH010000076.1, from coordinate 30,233 downwards.
ATCACTTTAATTAAGTTAAATAAAATATTAAGTGTCACCATACTGCTAACATATTTAAGGGAGTTTGCCGAATATAAGTTATATCATACAGGCAAAACATACTTTGATCGCTCTACACAAAAATGTTTACGGTAATATTTTGCGATTAAAGCTGAAATGCTGGCTGATTGGCACGTCTAAGTATTACGATGAGTTGTTAAGTACTTTTAAATATGCACGTAAACAATATCATGAGCAATAGTATAATACCCTTTGGGAGAAGTTTATAATATTGGCATATAGTAATATCAGAATAGAACAAAATATCTATTAATTATACAAAGAAAACTTTGAGATGATAGATAAAAGCTTGGTGTTATGAAGACGTAAATTAAGTGCTTTTGGTGATCATAAAAGCTGATAATATATACCACGGGCTTAAGTGCCAGTCGCGTAATAAAAAAACATATAGTCGGACTAAAGTAAAAACGACAGACCACGAAGTATTTCCTCCTTTTTACTAAAAGTTGAAAACTTACTGTGTCTCTAATTCCACTGAAAGCAAAAAAACCCTTTTTGGCCTATAATTTATTTTGCATCGTTACTAAAATATTGGTTACTTGAGCTGTTATATGTTTATATGCAAAAATTGAGATCACTATCATTGCAAAGATGTATGTATGTTGAATGTAGCTACCGGTTACATAATTGTCTGTATTCCATAAACTAAAAAACTGTAAACTGCTAAATTGCAATAAATAATTACATCTCCACACATCAACGGTGTTCTATTGCATATTATTTTACTTCTTAATAATTCCTTTCATTCCTTATATTATGTTGTATACTTTTTTTGAATCATGGGCAATTTGTGACCTGTGTATCTGTATGTATTAAAATTAAGTGTAATGCTTGTAGCAAAGCTTCTACAAATTTATTTGTGCACGTAGCCATTCTAAATAAATTTCAATTCAATAGTTTTCCTCTATTCCAAAGAAATATATAAAACGCATCAATAAAGAATTATACATATATTGAATTTACTTATATCATACGTTATCATATAGCATATCACACGGCTCAAATTCACAAACAGTATAAACTTGACAAAAACAATTCTTATCTGGAATAGCGCTGAACGTTTTTGTATTTATTTAAGCCAGAAAGAAACAACAAAGCTTCTTCAATAATAATTTATTTAATATGGCTGGTTGACGAAGTGTGTACGCGTTCGTTCATTTACACTGTGTAAGGGGTACAACTATTTTTACCGGAGTTACTATACATAAATTACTTATGCATTTTAACTAATGCTTTATGCCATAACTGGTTTCTATGAAAACTACATTAGTAGCATATTGACAACTTGACAAATATTGAAATGAAATAAAACCAATGCAGTTTTTTCGTCAAAGAAATTCGTTCCTGCAATATAGGTTTTAAGTACACGCCACGATTTTAAATACTTTTGATGCAAAAGGAATCGTGATCTTGTAACTTTATTATCCCTGTATTGGGATAAACCAAGTTGAACATCTTTTGAAGTTTTGTAAACCCCTGCTTTAAACATTCCCACCATCACTATCAAAGCAACCAAAGCAAAAAAAGCAAGTACTACAAATAAAAGTATCTGTGGCAAAATTAAATGCTCTAATAGTTCAATGACCGCATAGAATGAAATAATAAACACAAAGGACAACAATAAAATTTCGGTAATGGAAAGTAAGCCTCTATGGGTGTTATTGTAAATTAGAGACAATATTTGTAATTCCTTAAACATTCTTACACATTTAAGATACCTTTCCATGTCTTTACGTTTATAGAACTGATCATATTTCCGTTGGAACAAATGCAGATAGTTCATCAAAACGTAGCAGAGCACTGTCGATAAAATGATAGTTTCCAAAATTGCACGTCCGATCGTCTCCAAAAGCACAAATGCGAAAAGACATGGCGACAGAATCCGTAAAAGAGATCCAGTGAGGAATAATACATTAGTGGGATCGTAACTGATATTAGAACAAGTTGGGAAATACATGTATCCTAGGTTACCAGGATCACATGGCATTAAATTGAAATAAGCGAATGCCATTACGACTACAGCAGGAATTGCTACTGCACCCATCAGGATAATAAATTTTGCAGATCTACCAATAATCCCTTGAGTATCAGGAGGTATCCAGTTTTGGTCTAGATTTTCAGTTACAAATATTATAATTTAGGTAGAGTAGTTATTAAATTTACGTATTGGTTTTGAGCAAATTAGTTGTAAAACATTTTTAGTAGTCTTACCATTGTGTCGACTTTCAAATGAAATAAATTCATTGAAGAGATTAGCTATTTCGTGTCGTTTATTGAAATGTCGTATTACAGAAGCCAAATGAAATGTTAATGATCCAGTGACTAGCAAAGCTTGAATAGCTACGGAAATGTCTAACGCTTTAATGTTAAACAAGAGTTGAATCCAGAGGCACAAGCAGAACAAAATGCAAAACAGTGATTTAAGTTTATATTTAAATTCGTAAGCCGAAGAGACGTATATTTCGAAAATATATTTTCCGTTTTTACTTGTGGTAACGATCTTATGCAGTGGTATTGCAACAAAGTTTTGCACTTTGAAGAGTAATGAAATCCATGGCAAAATATTGTTAGCAATCAACATTTTTAATGACACACTTTGCAAAACAATTCAAATTTCTTAAAATTGTTTAGAATTTTAGCTTATTGTAAAAATAAGTAAAGATGAAGCCAATAATATATTCGAACGAACTAGTCTGACAATTTATGGACCTTTACCGTTTAAAAGCTGGTAACGAAGTAGACAAGCTGATGAATCTTTGCCCTAATGCCCTAATAATTTATAAAATATTATTTTGCCTAGCGCGTGTCGTCTCCGATTGAAGATAGTAGCCAATAGACTAAAAGTAGTCACTTGTTTATTTAAAAATTCCACGCTTTCCGCAAACTATTATCAGCAGTGTCAAAAATATGCATTCATAAGACAAATTTATCAGTCAGTCGTTTAAGAAAGAGTAATGTGTTAATAATAAATATGTAGTTCACCAAAGTACTGGTATATGTAATTATATTTGAATATTAGACAGCGAAAACAATTTGATGTTATCATAGGTAGGATAAATCTATCAGCATTTCTTATTATGCCCTACTACGGCAAAATAATATTCGAACTTTTTATCCCCTTTATCATACTACCACCTACTAATATATTTCAACAAGTATTCTTCGAATTAGAAGTTACGATACAATCTGTCCTAAATACTTGTAAAAATAGTTCAGCCCCGGATACCACTGGATTAGGAAGCATTTTATTCATCGTTTTTATTGTATTTGTGCTCTTCGGAATTTTGACAATTTTCCTACCAAGAAGCAGATTCCCAATTTTGCATATTGTGTATGCATGTATTGGTGCGTTGATCTTTTCGTTTTATCTGATTTATGATACACAGCTTATTATTGGAGGAAAACATAAATATTCGATATCACCGGAAGAGTATATTTTTGCGGCTCTCAATCTGTATCTTGATATTATCAATATTTTCCTTTACATTCTTTCGATTATTGGATCACGAGATTAAACGATTTAAACTTATGTTACTACTTAAACATGTGCATAATCTAATTTTGTTTTAAATAGCCGAAAAAGGATGGAATGTGTAGTTTAGTTTTGATGTTAACATTAGTATATACAATTGTCGATCAGGTGAAAATTTCAATTTACAAATTACCTATTACAAAATTTTGTACAATTTTATAGTTTATTTGTAAATAAATCGTAAGGTATTTTTGGTAAAAATTATAATATCAAAATTTATCTATTAAAACGTCTCCTTAATTAATGAGCTCACTGGTTCAAAGAGGCAAAACTTGAACATTTTTCAATAAAATTTGACCTCAACATTGTACAAGAAAATATTTCTATATCGAATGATATGCTTTGGGTTAATATTGGTAATACATTCTGCCTACGACAATCCACAACCTTACCAATACCTTACCTTACCAATACCTTACAATAATACCTTCATAAATTCAACTTAAGGAATGAAAGGACTAACAGATCCGCCCTAGCAGAACATGAGATGAAGTACCCATCTCATAAAGTAGTTATGGACTCCGCCGTCCTACTTTATTATGAAAACAGGTGGTTCGCAAGAACCTTCATTGAAGCTATTTTTATCCAAAAATATCCCGATAACATGAACAGGAATACTGGATATGACATCAATGCCTGGTTACCTCTGGCTTCTGACCTAATAAAATTTTGATTATTTACCATTGTTATGAAAATTTGTAAAATTGTAATATTGTAACGATAAAATTTCCCTTTTTCGTTTTGTTCTGCTCGTGAAAAAGATAACGGCTAGTTATCGAAAATTTGAGCTATAAACTAATAAATCAATTCCTTATAACCAAAAACATGACTACTCAACATAATATATTGTTTTCGTATTCAAAAAATCGTATCAGACCAGAGCCGATTCCAACAAAAAGATAATATTCTCATTTGAAGCCACGCTTAGTAACTAACCTCTTTGATTCGGTTAAATAAAATATGAATTGTCTCCATGCTACTAAAGTATTTAAGTTCGTTTGCCGAATGGAAATTATATCATACAAGCAGAAGCCAGGCATAAGAATCACGTAATTACTGAACATTTCACATACTTTGATCGCTCTACAAAAAAATGCTTCTGGTAATATTTTGCGGTTTTGAAATAAAATGTACATATTTAACCAGTCTCTTGAGCAATAGTATGATACCTTTAGGGGTCGGGTGGGGATTATTGGCATTAAGCAATATCAGGATAAAACAAAAAAATCTTATAAATAACAAATGTAAAAATTTGAGATTATAGATAAACTTGGTATTATGAAGACGTAAAATAAATGCCTTTAGTCTACGTAAAAGCTGATTATATATACCACGGGCTTAATGCCAGTCGCATAAAATTCTAAACATAAAGCCCTACAGTCTTAACTACAAATCATTAAATAGTTATGATCCATATTTTTATACTTGAGCTTCGCACTAAAGTATATTAAATAAGTTATCCTGCTCCAATCTGGTTGTTATTAAAAGTTGAAAACTTGTTAAATCCCTGTTTGTCTAAAATAGGCAATACATCAACTAAACTTATCTTCGCATCGCAAGAACAAACTTGGTTACTTAAACTGTTTTTATGTTTATGCAAAATATGAGTTCACTAACATAACAAAGAAGTATATGTATGTGTTGTATGTTGCCAGCGTTTACGTAACAGTCTGTATTTTCTAAGCTAAAAACTGTGAACTACTAAATTGGAATAAATAATTACATCTCCACACAACAACGGTGTTCTATTGCATATTATTTTACTTCTTTATGAGAATATTATTTTGATCTGGTTAATCGTTTGAATTTATTTTCCGGCCAATTTTTCGAACGCTTTTTCTGGCCGGTTATTTAAACTGTTTTACTAATCGTAATTATTTCTTTTTAGAAGCGTGCATCCGCTTGGAAAACTAGATACTTCAATTCTTATATTGTTTACTTTAAACTTATAGCAAAATCGATCAGTTTATAGAACTTGGAAAAGTTTCAAAAGCAAAATTATAAAATCATTTGATATTAAAAGTGCGTATAAATCACAACAGCAATGAATGTGTAGAGTGTAAATCGTGGGTTTTAAGTGAGTTTGGAATTCAAGTTTTCTAATGGTCTTAAACAATCTGATATTGTTTTAAGAGTAGATGAAATGTTGCATTGCTGATAATTAGTCCAGTGAATCAAACCAGCGGGCTAGGTTAAATATAAAAAAGTTAATTATCACTACGCTATAAAAATGAGCATCGTAAATATAGCAAAAGTTAAACACAGTGCAGTATAACACACGTGCATACCTAAATACGCGAAGAACTAGTTTATATTATGTAGTAATTTTTACTATAGAAATCTTGAATCCTTTAATGAAAATACGTTTTATGTACGAAATTCAATTGTGTCTGGATTCGTACATCTGTCCAATCCATATGTTAACTTATTATCTTCATAAATTTTAGAATCATTATTCAAATAGTTCTAAAGCCATGTTCAACATTTGTCAAATAGTTGTACATGGTTCAGCTCAGTCAATTTGGTTTACCAGCTAATGGGAATTTGTTAAAACATAATAGCAAGGTTTTTGATTCGATTGATGGATATATATATTACAGTAATGATCGTTGGCTACATTTGACCTAATACAATTGATTCCTTTTGTCAACCGTGCATCCCAAACGTCAGAACTTAAATGAAATCTCCAATATTTCATGGTTCAAAAGTTTAAAAAAAATATCTTGCCTTAACTAATCGAGATCAATTGATTATCTAATTTTATAAGCTTTTAACTCTAAACAAGTCTGCTGTATTAAGTTATCCAGTTGAAATTAATATGTATTGATGCCGAGTTCTTGTATGCAAGTAAGATCTTTCTTGCATTTCTACGCTAAAGCTAAAGTTTTAATATAGTTGATAGGATGATAAATTCTTTTATCAACGCTTTTACTAATTAGACGATAATTTTTTTATACAACGCTTTTGCTGATTAGATGATAAATACATCACTTTTTGACGAAAGAAATTAAATTCATAAACTAGGGAAAAGAGTTATTTTAGTTAGTACAATAATTTCCTGCCTTTCTTTATTTCTATTTAATATTGGTAAGGTTGTGGATTGTTGTATGCACATGTACGTATTACCAATACCTTAAGCATATCATTCGACATAGAAGTATTTTCTTTTAAATTGTTGAGGTCAAATTTTATTGAATAACGTTTTAAAGTTGCCTCTTTTTACAAGCATGCTGATTAATTAGGCAAACGTTTTAATAGCCATATTTTGATATTTTTATTTCTCAGCAAGGTCTTATGATTTATTTACAAGTAAAATATACAGTTGTACAAAATTTGCTATTAATAGTAATAGGTAATTTGTAAATTCAAATTTTAAGGCGATCAACAATTGTGTACACTAGTGTTAACATCAAAACTAAACTACACATTCCATCCTTTTTCGGCTATTTAAAACAAAATTAGATTATGCACATGTTTAAGTAGTAACATAAGTTTAAATCGTTTAATCTCGTGATCCAATAATCGAAAGAATGTAAAGGAAAATATTGATAATATCAAGATACAGATTGAGAGCCGCAAAAATATACTCTTCCGGTGATATCGAATATTTATGTTTTCCTCCAATAATAAGCTGTGTATCATAAATCAGATAAAACGAAAAGATCAACGCACCAATACATGCATACACAATATGCAAAATTGGAAATCTGCTTCTTGGTAGGAAAATGGTCAAAATTCCAAAGAGCACAAATACAATCAAAACGATGAATAAAATGCTTCCTAATCCAGTAAAGTCGATTTTCGTTTGAAATGCAAAGATTGTCAGTCCCAAACAAATGACAGCAGTGATTCCCACCGCCAGCAATACAGCATCGGCACTAAACATTAACAAAAATAAACGGAAAAATTCTCATTGAATTTTTTTATGCATGTGTATGTAAACTTATTATGTTGGCACTTAATTTTTGTAATCTTACTTATAAGTACTTGAGATAGTACCGAGCACAAATCCCTCCGCGATTGTGAATACTCCCAAACAAATGAAATTTCCAGGTGCTTTCCTTCTCACACCTTCACAACAAGCCATTACAATAGTCAACACAAGTGTTATTGCCATGGCTACGTACACAAGCCAAAAGTTTCGACGTGACCATGATTTTACATCGTCACTCAAAACGAATAAAGCAACAAAACCAAATGTCACTACCAACTGGACCATTAGTATTCCATAAACCTTTCTACAAAAAATACATAAATAACTATATTAACCAACAAATACTTTTAAAGGGAATTACTTATTTTTGTGATTTAGATTGCCTGATGAATGCCATTCGGATAGACTTTTCCGTAAAACCAATCCCATCAATTTTGACAGCTTCTGGGTCACCCATGTCAACTTCAGTTTGGGGATTATACACACCCGCTTGAGAGTAACCAGGTTGTTGTGGCACAGGAGCATAAGCACCTTGTTGGGCGTAGCCGGGTGCTTGACTTGGATAGCCTTGCCCTAAATTTTTTACGAATTAGTTAAGTTTAAAGTAAATTAAGTTCATATTTTAATAATTTCACTCACCGTAAACTGGCTGAGAATTTGTTGCCATTTTCTTGTTAACTTAAGAAGTCTTGTTGTGGTCCTCACCAAATAGCTTCCAATGATTTTCAATAGCACAATATTTCTGATAAAATAGAAAAAAGTTTTACTGTATTTGTCATTTGATGAGTGTACTAACACCAACTAAATGACAGATACAAATGATGGAATGCAATGCAAACAAATGATGAGTCATTACTCTTGTCACGAGAACAGGACGTTCTAGATGTATAAAATAAAGAGGAAAAAGTCTGCAATGTATGTATTCATTTAAAGAAACAAAATACCACGTAATGACAACTAAAAACGTTTTTTCCATTTATTATGTATTACTAGGTAGCTAGATGATACGTGTAATATAAATAATGAAACGTTTTAACTTCAGAGCTAATTTTATATCTTTTCAAAAGTATTTCAGTTTAAAATATATGGCAAATATGTACCTTCACTTATAAAAATTCGCTCAGCGGTTTTAAACACTAGTTGAGTTAATACTGACGAAAATGCCTTTTTGAGATTTCTGTATTTTTCATCTATATTATTTCCACGTAGATTTATCAAAATAATCCTTACATCAGAAGAGCAAAAATGTGAATGCGTCATTCAACTATGCCTAATCTTTTTTTTATCCTGGAGAGCCATTATTTGTATTGAACATGTTATCATGAATGTGCAAAGATTACAGTTTGCCAGTGATAGTTATCTTGTTTCAATACTACTACACCAAGAATACTAGGAACTGCAAATATGAAATGACGAATTGGAATACAATTTTAAGGATATAAAATAAGTGTAATTACATTTGTAATATTTGAATATTTTGGTTTATATATTTTATATATTATTCTCAGCAAAGATTGAGTTTTTGATACATAATATGAACTACATTTGATTCATGAACGATCACTTTCACAAAATAAAATCAATTCACTTTTTCATTTCCATACAAAGGTGGACATTTACTTAAAACTTCCTTTATTAAACTACTATGTAGAGCTCGATTTGAGTTGTCAAGCTGAATTATCCGCGCTAATTTCATGGAAATAAATTCAATCTGTCAATATCAAGTGAGATATTTTTGCATGGATAATTCAGAAATAACTTTGTACAATAAAAGCGGTATTCAATAGTTTGTGAGTTTCCCAGATCATTTTTATCAAATTATATCGTTTGTTCACGGGATATGCCTCTATATTAAATGGTTATTTGCTTTGTACACAAATATATTTATGTGTCACTCACCAATTACTCAATTAACCTTTTATTTGAACGAACCTAATAAAAGTTCACTGCAATAATATGTTAGCTATTCATGTTAAAATGTAATCGGTTACTGATAAAATTAATGGTAAATATCTTGCCAATTTTTTTCTATAAATATTGGTTAATCTATTTGGCAGTTTGCAATCTGCAATGAACACAAGTTATGATGATATTTATTGAATTTTAAGCATACACCCTTGTTTTTCGTGCATCGTTGTGAATTATTGGCTGAAATGCATTTTTAGGGAAATAAAAAATCTATTTAAATCGAATTGTTGGTGTGGTAATTAACGCTTTATCTGTAAAAGGGTGATAAATATTCTTAATCAGTTATAATATACAACATAGTAAGTAAACTTAAATGAATCGTTTGACGATTATAAATTACTCTAAAATCCCTTTCTTTATTTATTCACATATTGTTGATTTACATTTTGTCGATTTACATACTTGAACAAAACTATCGGTTACAAACCATTTTTCATCAGTTATAGACTTAACATCTGAGAAGATTTGACTTACAAAAATGCAAATACGCGGAATCGAATATACAAAATGTAAGAATTTTCCAGTATCCATTTTGTTATTCATTAAAAGACAGTCTATATTTCAATGCAATTGCTTACCTTTCAAATTTACAAATATAGATAAAGGATATTGCAAAATAAAGAATATTACATGGCATTTTATAAAATATTTTATTGTAATTGCAACTCATTCTCTTAATTTAACCAGTTGAGTTTTTTACTCTATAGATAATAAAGAAACGATGACTATACTGACTATTTAAATGTACTACTACTTCTGTACTATTTACTAAATATCGAATTTACCCTTTAATTTAACTATACTTCCATGTCAGATATATTATATCCCAGATTAACCTTTGTTTTAATTACGAGAAAGAAGGTTCTTTGCAAAACAAATCTTATAAACGCAGGAGCTCTTTGGTTGTCCATTTTGTGGAATTCGCCCACTCGAATAGCTATTTTAGGACAACTTTTAAAGAACCTTAGTGACAACTTGCGAACATCCTTTCCACCGTAATATTTACTTTGATGAAGTATTCTACCTGATATCTTAATCGATTGGCTTCCCATTGCCAGTATTTGACAAACTGTAGTAGTAGCACTAATAATGAAAACAACAGTTACTAAAATTGCTAAAGGCGGTAGACTACGTTCAAAAATCAATAATACATACAAAAGAGTAATTATAACTAATGCTCCGTAAAGCTGTGTAGCTGGCCAAATATATGATTGAAAGCATTTGTCGCTGAGAATAACGAATATTTGTTGCTGACGATAAAGTGCTCCAATATCTCGGACAACCTTCTGATTAGGTTGATTGTGTAAACCGTATTTTGAAACAATCCTAGAATCGAATTTAAAATTAATAGTTTTTTTTACAATGGTATTTAAATCTATGTATAATTTTTAATTACCACAGTTCCTGAAGACGACCGCTAATCTGATTCAACGTCACAAGGCATGATGTTGTGGTCATAATACTAGTCATTCCTACAGGTATGTTAAAAAGTATCTGAAATATTGTTATGTATATTCGAAACAAGATTGAATTCGAGTCTTTAAAACCAAAAGGAAATTTGTACACGTCATGTAAACTGGGGATACCAAATACAACACATGGGATAAAAAATATGTAAAATGTGCTTATTGCAATGCCTACAAACACAACCAAAAAGAAAAATGTTTTTCTTTGTGATGAGTCCTGCTTTTGTTTTTTAGACACATGAACTTCACTAATATTTTTTGTAAACATGCAGTTATATAAATGAGACATATGTACAACATTTCTATTAAATATAAATAAAACTGTGTACGAGGCAAATTTCGACACCAGCATAAACGTGTGGTAAATTATCTGTAGGATGCTTTGGGATTCACTGCTGGTCCAACTCCGAAAAAGTTATGTGAGTGTAATGAGCAGTGAAACTATCATTGTAAAAATCCAAAATATTTGGGTTGAAGTTTTAAATCTGCTATATTTTACAGTCACTTTGTTTCCCTTGCACTTATGGAAGTAGAGGGGAATTAAATATAGTTTTATACTAGCAAAGTTATAAACGAATGCTAAAACATCAAGTGCGTCGTTTCTGGCCATTCTCTTAGAGTAGAATAACTGTAAGAATATTTTAACTATAATAAGTTTAGTTAAATTTTTGCTGGATGGCATTATTACAAGATGCTCGTTTACTAGTATAGCATTAAGATATTTTATTGTGTGGTTTAATCCCAAAAACTAAATCAAATGTGCAACTTTAGTGAATAACTCCTGCAAAACAGTGACAATATTGTTTCGTGCTTTCAGAGTGTGAAACTGTCAAAACAATATGTTTACGACTGGCAACCACAGCAAAAACACAGTCCATATATAGCAAAATTAAGTGAAAACATTATTTTCGATGTTCAAGTAAATTAGTTTAAAATTTCCTTATGAATTATTTAACTCCTTACGTAAAATGTGCTATTACTTAAATTCTAACATGGGTTCATAAATTACCATAAGGTTTGTTGGCTAGCACTGGTAATAAACTAATCCAACCATCGTTTTAATTAGAAGGGTAATAGGGAAAATAATAATGCGACGGACATAAGCTTACTATTTGCTTATGGTAAATTTCATACTAAAATTGTGGAATATTTTACAATGCTTCATAAAACTGTCAAAACAACTCAAAATAGTTCATGACATGTACATATGTATGAAAAGAGAGAATGTTTGTGGCCAAATGGAATAAACAGTTAACATATAATTTTTCAAATCTTCTTTTTATTTGTGTAGTGAGTAAATAATTATGCCTGTCATAATTTCATGTTTGAGGGAATACAAATGCTTTTAATTTTAATGAAACGTTGGAAAGTTGGTATTTAATTATTGCCTTCTCCACTTGCGACTAGTTTTAGTTTCGGCTTCAGCAAGTTATAAAAATTGCATTAAACAAAATAATTATGATAAATACTAAACACAGTTTGTTTTCATATAATAGATTTATTGACATTTAAATCGTAAGCGTTTTTCAGAAGATAGCGATAAATCGCGATAAATATGGTGAATGTCAAAGAATTTGTAATACTTTTAATTAACGAGTAGCACACAGTATAAATTAGTATTTAAAGCTGGATAATAAATTTAGCTTGAATTTAATTTTTAAATTTTTCTCATTTGAAAAGTTATTCGGGCTCTTTATAGTCCACGGTTTTTTATTATCGGTTATCATTTAAACGGTTAAGCAGTAATCGCTTACCGTTGTATTCTGAGCCGGTGTCCGTTCTTGTGAGCTTGTTGTGTTCCTCCTGAATATCTTTGTTGACTTTGTCGTTTACTTTAACGGAAAATAATCTCCCTTTGATCAATTCTACTTGACTTTTAGAATTGTGAAAGTTTCTTCATACACTTTAATGATGACAGTCTTCATGTATTTTTTCTACTTGTATGCACTTGTTTTGAAATGGCTAGTAAATTCCATGAATTCATCATTATTTTATGAAATCGTCTTTCCGATGAATCCTACTCGGCAACGATACATTTTCTCTAGAATAGGTATACTATATGAACGATACGAGACTATAGAAAGAATATAAAATTAATAGAGTTTTGGAAGATGTTAAATATATATGTTTATTTTACTGATACATTTTGTCAACTGTTGACGATCTGTAAACTTTACTAAGTTTTAAATTATATTTCTTACTTTATAATTAATCTAAATATATATCAATGCCAGATATATTATATCCAAGATTAACCTTTGTTTTAATTACGAGAAAGAAGGTTCTTTGCAAAACAAATCTTATAAAAGCAGGAGCTCTTTGGTTGTCCATTTTGTGGAATTCGCCCACTCGAATAGCTATTTTTGGACAACTTTTAAAGAACCGTCGTGACCACTTGTGAACATCACCACGACCCCAATATTTACTTTTATGAAGTATTTTACCTGATACTCTAATCGATTTGCTTCCCATTCCTAGTACCACACAAACTGTTAAAGCAGTACTTATAATAAATACAACTGTTACTAAAATTGCTAAAGGCGGTAGACTACGTTCAAAAATTAATAATACATACAAAAGAGTAATTATAACCAAAGCTCCGTAAAACTGACAAGCTGGCCAAATATATGATTGAAAGCATTTGTCAATCATAATGACGAATATTTGTTGATGGCGATAAAGAGTTCCAATAGCCTCAACAAACTCCCTATTAGCATCATCGCGTAAACAGGGAAGATTTGAAACAAGCCTGAAACCAAATTAAAAATCAATCCGTATCAAATATATTTTGGTACTGAACTGTATATTTTGGTATTTTAATATTATTTTAATTACCACAATTTCCGAAGACGAATGCTAATCTGATTTAAGGTCACAAGACACGATGTTGTGGTCATAGTGGCAGTTATTCCAACAGGTATGTTAAAATAAATCTGAAGGAATGTTACATACATTCGGAAAAGAATTGAATTCGTGTCTTTAGAACAAAAAGGAAATATGTACACGTCATGTAAACTAGGGATACCAAATACAACACATGGGATACAAATTAGGTAAAATGCGCATACTGCAATGCCTATAAATACGACTAGAAAGAAAAACGATTTGTTTTTTGATGACTCCTCTTTTTGCTTACTGGATAACGAAACGTCGGTAATATTTTTAGACAAAATGCAGTTAAATAAATTACACATATGTACTACATTTCTGTTAAATATAAACAAAACTGTGTAAGAGCCCGATTTTGACAAAAACATAAACATGTGGTAGAAGATCTGTAGGGTGTTTTTAGATTCACTGATGGTGGTCCAAGTGAGAAAAAGTTCTGTAATGGTAATGAACAGTGAAACTGTGACTGCAAAAATCCAAAATAATTGCGTTGAGGTTTTAAATGTGCTATATTTTACAGTCACTTTGTTTCCTTTGCCTTTATTGAAGTAGAGTGGAATTAAATACAAGTGTATATTAGCAAAGTTGAAAATAAATGCTAAAGCATTAAGAACGTCGTTTCTGGCCATTTTGTTACAGCGAAATAATTTGTTAAACAAACTCAGTTAAGTTAAAATTCGACTGGGTTGATTACGATTATGGTATTACTATAAAATGCTCGTTTATTACTACGATACAAAATAGTTTCATTGCTGGATTTCTTAACTTATTGTCCAAACTAAGTTTTTGATATAACTAAACCGGATAAAACCTTGACCTAATCGTTTTATGCCTTTTGATGATCAAAGTGGCACAAAAACATGTTTACGTTTGTCAAACCCAGCTACAAAACAGTCTATATAACAGCTCCAACAAGTAGAGATATTACTGTCGATTTTGAAGCAAATTGTCTGTTTAATTTTCCATAAGTAGTGTTAACCTACTTATGTAAAATGATTATTAATTAAATATTGATAAGTTGCCTTGAATTACATGGAAATAATTTTATCAACATTTCCTTTCTTTATTTAATTAGCTAAAAGTAAAGCTACCACCGTGGCGAAAATACGCTTTTCATTGATGATAGACTACATGCTAAAATATTTAGGAATATTTTTCTGGTTTTCATGTAACTGCCAAAAAATATTTAAAATATTTCCCATATTTTAATCATGTAATAAAATTACGGAATATTTGTAGTCAAACGAAGTAAACAGCTAAAATACCATTCTTACTATCATTTTATTTTATTTGTCTCCAAAGAACACACTTGTGCCTCTCGTAATCTGATATGCTTAATTGACGAAAACGTCTAAATTAACAGTTTCATAATTGGTCTGAATGCCCATTTCAAATAAACAAACTTTCCACACAGTGTGTTTTAAAGTAATTTACAAGGAATAATTACAATACTCGTCAATTTCATAATTCAGTTGGGAATATTTGATAAAATAATACTTCTGGACGATACTTGTATTACTGATATATAAATTTCACACAAAATATTGGTTAGACCATAAATACGACAAAGCACAATTTATTTAGAGATTTTTCAAAAACTCTTAGAATTCTATTCTGTAATAACAAGACACAGTTCCACCACATGAAGATCTTTCTTAAGCTGGCTTTTTAAATTATGCTTGTATTTCTTTAAACTTGGTTTTCGAGTCTTTTACACTTAATCATTAAATGTCGCGGTAGCTGGAATATGTTTGTGTTTCAGCACTAAAATATTTGTAGTTCTATTATGGTTCCATGTATGGCTAAATTAAGTTATATGATTGGCTTGTCAAATCCAGCAAAATATTGTGCTGTTGACAGAGAAGCCACTGCAGAACAAATATATGCCAATACGATATAAAAATTCATGAGCACATACCAATGTACAAATATATTTCATTTTAACTATTTCTTCGCAAATTTAAAATATGACTTAACTAAGAAATCTATTTCTATAGGAACAATTTAAAAAAACTTCTGTTGTAACACTCATTTACATACATATGCATATAAGTAACGCAGTAACAAACTAAAGTGTAAAATCGAGAATCTGAAGAAGGGTTTCGACTATATTTCGTTTGACGAACTGAAATTGGTCTTTTCGTTACACAATTTAAAATTTGAATGTAAAATTAACAACATTTAAGCATACACATATAAATTTTATTTTTTGTTTGTTGCAGTTTACAAAATAAAATCTTTAATGACCTTAGTGGTCACACACCCACCCAATTTTTCGAAAATACGCACAAGCTCCTACATAGTCTTTTGGAAGCCCTGGTGGAATTTTTACTTTTGGTGGAGGGGCAGCTGGTACATTTGTACCTATCAATCAAAATTTAATAAAACATTAATGCACGTTTAGTTTGTGAAGACATTTTAAATACTCTTTGTAGCTCTATGTTTGTAACTTATTATTTTTAATACCAAACAAAATATGGTCGACGTCATCATCGTCTTCCGGGCCACTGGTCAATGCCACAGTGGCAAAGTACGCCACAAACTATAAATTTTATAGCACAAAATATTAGTTAAGAATATTGAATAACAATTTACGTTAATAAAATATTTTAGTATTTTTTTACCAGAAGAATCAAAAGGAACTTCATAATGAGGATGATGAAGCTAGATGAGTTACTGCACTTTAACTAATGAAGTCGCTCATGCAAGCTGTTCATATATTTTGATAAATTTCAAATAGTACACACTAATTACCCCACTAATTTCCTGACAAACTTTGTTAATTGCATAAAAAATGATTCGCCGCTTGGTAACTAGATAAAATTTAATGATACATCTGCTAATTGACCAGGTGACGTTTACACTTTATGTAACCCAAAACACCCATGATAGCTTTTTAATGAAAAATTACGTAAGTTTACATTTAAAAAATCAGGTAAATTTATATATTTTTATTTCAATATTGCCACTACAAAAATACACAAATTTAACACAAACACTATGGATCCAATCACTCTAAATAATAACCTATCCATTTTCTGTGCATTAGAAATATTTTCAAGTTGACCTTCATTTCCCTCTCTTCTAGTCTGAATTTTATTAGGTCCAGCGATCTTATCCCCAACAACAAGTGATGAAACACTGGACGTCTCCTGTAAATTTGCAGAGTCTGCGTGAACGCAATCCGTTAGAGGAATACTATTTTTGTCATCAATTTTCCCTCTGTAGCTTTTGGACGACACACAATTTATGCAAAAATTCGAAAGTTTAGATGCTTCCGCACCATCCGTGTATAGCTTCCATACAAATATCGTTCCAAATACACATGACATTGTCAGCAGCAGCATTGACGTCATGTAAAGTACTAAAATATAAATTAACACAATTATTTTACAATATATCTTCTCAATTTTTCTTAAATTTACACGTTTTCCATTATACCAATTAGGGGTACTCCGTTTGGCTTCCTTGCAACGTCACTGTAATTTTTAGATAATAAATCAAATTTATGCTTTTTCTTTATATTTAAACTTTTATAATTAACTGTTATATATATTTACCCTGTTTCCTGCCAAAAATACACACAAAACACCACAAACGAAGTAAGCCCCACAAAAATCCTCAATCCCAGATTCTGATCCACCCGTAACTGGAACATCATTACGCTCAAAAATGATAACAAAATGAAAGGTATTATCGTATCCAGCACATAATACAATGTCATACGTCTAATGACTATAGTTGCTATGATTTCCACTGTAGGTTCAGCACAGCAACCAACAACACTCGTTTTTCGAGATATGCTCGTTTCCAGCACTTCCCATTCCCCATTATTAGCAAACTTGTCAACTTCAATGTTGTCGCTCATCATCCATAAATCTATCTAAAATATTATAAAAACACCTCATAAACCATGCAAAGTTTAAAAAAGATGTGGGATATTTACAATTCTAACATCAAATCCGTGATGAGTCCAAGATCCAATGTTAAGGTGACAAACTTGAGTATCAAATGCAAAAAATAGGACGTCAATATCACACATGGAACGTATTTTCTTAGGCTCGACGATCGATACTGAGCCATTGTATCGTACTATAGCAGGATATTTCCCGTCACTTAATTGAACTAAATCATCAGCACTAGAATAAACAATGCAAATTAATATGCGTATATACTAAGTGGAATTTTTTTAGCTTAAATTTTAATAACATGTTTGAAAAAAATATAAACACCTGTTTAACAATTCGATATCTGGAACCCAAATGTTATACAAAGGCATCCTGATGTCAGTTATGTTGTCATATTCCGCAGGCCTCCATAGCAGCTTCCGGTCATACCAATCCATTTTCAGCCATATGTATGCCGTTAGCACTTGATGTTTTGCATCCTACAGTATTATCCTCTTTTTTTAAAACGTACCTCAACTTATTAACATTTAAATTTATATACATTGTGCATCTTACCAAGTTAAATATTCGCTTCAAATTAATTCCAATAGAAACGGGAAGTGTATCAGTTGGATGATCAACGGGACGTGCATCTTTACTATACCCTCTCAATATTTGCTTAATCACCAGTTTTTCCGTATATTCTGCATTTGCACTAAAACTCAATAAAATGCTAAAAACTAATAATTTAATTAATTTGAGAACCATCTTAAACTGAATATTTAAGCATAGAAAAGTGGATTTAACAGAAAAAGTTATATTTTTTCTAAAGAATACCAAGTCATCTTTATGTATAACTTTACAACAGAATGAAATGCAGTACATTTACATAACATTTTTAATAATTTAAACCAGTATCTTTTATTACACATGATTTTTTTCATAACAAAAAAGCCAGAGACAGTCCAGAGGAACACATCACATAACACATCATCGTCAAAACAAAAACAGCCATTCTCATTCTGAAAACATAATGTATAAAATGTATTCAACATGTTTATACACCAATAAAACACTTACAAGAAAATACATATTTAAGCTACTGGATCCCATGGTGGCTTTTTGACCTTGTCTGTCAAAAAACTCGCATCTTTTTAAATGGAATTATTGGACAAATTATTACTCAAATACAACACTTATTTATTCAACATTAGCATAATCGTAAGTATCACTTTTACCATTAGAACAATTGTAATAAACTATTACCCTACCACATAAAGTTACATAAACGCTCATTATTTTAAAATAGCTACTAAAGTTATACCAACGTTTAACACCATAACCAATGACCCAATCATCCAGAACAATATTCTATCCAATTTCATTGCAGCCGCTAAATAAGTTGAAGTTTTGAAGCCTCTCTGCTGCTGTTGTTGATGATCCCCTCGTGTTTGATTTGAAGTACTTCCACCACCACCGCCGCCGCCACCAGCTCTTTCCCTTTCCATCAAAACAAGTGAAGACACACTAGTTACTTCCTGTACACTTGCGGTATCCATAAAACCATAGTCCGATAAAGGAATATTATCTCGCATATCATCTTTTACAGTGTAGGTTCCAGAAGAAGATATACAATCAACACATTTTGGGTAAAGTAAGGCATGTGGACCAACTAGACCAAGTTTCCAGACAAACAATGTTCCAAATACGGTGATTATGGAAACCACCATCATAATTGTCATGTAAAGTACTGTAAAACATGAAACATTAAAACAATTATACAATTCTATTAAAAATCTGATTAAATTTTACTACATTTAAGCTAACCAGTCAGCGGTATTGGACCAGGTTTGTCTGGAACATAACTGTAATTTAAAGTAAACCGTAAAATCTTATAATACCCCAAAATATTATTTTTTTGCATATTTTTCTTGATTTTTTGAAGTTGAACGGCCCTTACCCAGTTTCATGCCACAAAAACGTACAAAACACCAGAAAAGCAGTTAATCCCACAACAATTCTCAAACCCAAATTTTTATCAACCCGCAACTGGAACTGGAACACCATTACAAACGACAACAAAATAAAGGGCACAATTGTATCCAGTACGAAAAAGAGTGATCTCTGTCTTATAACTAGAGTAACGGTAACGTCCACATAAAATTCTTCAAATCCATCATATTGATTAACATTTTTAGCTATACTACTTTTTAAAATCTCATATTCCCCCTTGTTTGTAATATCATCCATGTCAATAGTTTCTGAGGGTATTAAGTCCATCTAAAAATAATTAAGAAACAATTATCTATTAAAATTAAATTTATAAACCAATTTTTACCGAGAAAGCTAATAACGACTTAATTTACATTAAAGCCATGATGGGTCCAGGAACCAATTTTTAGTGGACAAGTTTGCGTGCCAAAACGGAAAAAGAAAACATCCATTTTACAAGTCGACCTTATTTTGTGAGGTTCAATTATGGATACAAAGCCAGAGCTTTTAACCACAGCGAGATAATTTACATTGGCTAGTTGAGTGAGGTCATCGGCACTTTAAAACATAATAGGTATAATTTTTTTGCATGAATAAAAAACAGACATGAATATTTCTTAAAATGTTTACCTGTTGTACAATTCCAAATCCGGTATCCAAATTTGATCAGCTGGTAATCGAATTTCAGTTAAATTTTCAAACTTCATAGCCTCCCATTGTAGTTCTTCATCATACCATTCGAATTTGGTCCAAAGATATGACTCCATCACTTGGTTTTTTACATCCTGTAAAATATTTATTTAAAAAATGAATAATTTTAGTTTAATTTAAAGTTAGTATTTTTTTAATTTTGCTTACAATTTCAGTTATCTGTCTCAACTGAATTCCAACTTTAACCAGAACCGGTCCACCTGGAGGCTCCGAAACGAAGGGTCGAGCATCCTTGCTATAGCCATCCATTAAATGTTCGATTACCAATCTCTCTAAATTTTCCATACTTTCTATAGATTTCATATTAAATATCAGCAATCCAACCACAAAGAGCTTATTAACACTCGAATTTAACTTATAGAACATTTTCTTAACTATAAATTTAAATTTCTTTTTTAAAAATATGCTATTTCCTTTAAAACTGTTATGTTAAATTCAAATGCTATTTCATGTATGCACCAGTTTTACAAAATGCACCAGCTTTTTTTTGCACCAGTTGATTGAAATATGCATGGAAAATGACAAAAAAACAAGCAGAGAGTTTCTTGACCTAGTCATGGTCATAACGATCTTGTCAAAAGTTATTTATTTAAACTGGAACAATATTATCAATTTATATAGAAATGACCCTTTCCATTCAATCTGCATGTCAACAACACCAACTTTATTTACGACTGCAATAAAAAGAGGCTCACAAAACGGTTTCAATTGAAGTATGCATCATTTTATATACCAAACGAGCAGAGACATCCAATTATATTGTATATTTGAAGATACATATATAGTTGATATACTCTTCAAAATAATCTTGTTCAATTAATGAAAAGTGCATAAAACTGACTTGGTTCAATAAATTGAAGTAGAGTGGTTTAATAAATGCAAGATTTTTTTTCATGATTTTACTTGAGAATTTGTAAAGCCACGGACAAAGGTTTCTTGTTCACTTTATTTAAATGGGTAATATAACATTTAATGATTGGAAGTTTACAGTTTACATTAACCAACTATACTAACTTATTTGACCCATCAGTAGTACCAGATTTAAATTCTTGAGTTAAAAATCTGTCAATATTATTAGCCAATTATATATTTTTTAATAAAAAGTTATATGGCTTAAATCAATTACAATTTTAAATTAACTAATAAATAATTCCACTGTTTATTTAAAAATAGCCACCAAACTAATGCAAATATTTAATCCCAAAACCACCGATCCAATAACCATAAAAAGTATCCTATCCATTTTTAATGCAGCATTAATATAACTTGGTGTAGATTCCCTTCTTGTGTTATCATTCCCCGAACTACAACCAGGGCGTCTCTCCTTGTCCTTATCTCTATCCATTAAAACAAGTGAGGAAACACTTCCAGTCTCTTGTAAATTTGCGGTATCCATAAAGCCATAGTCCGATAGTGGAATATTATCTCTCACATCATCTTTCACTGTGTAGCTTCCTCCTGATGACATTACACAAGTTATACATTTTGGTAAAAGTAAGCCTTGGGGGCCAACTAGACCAAGTTTCCAGACAAATAGTGTTCCAAACACGGTTAGCATAGCGAGTATCATCATAAAAGCCATATAGAGAACTAGTCAATTAAAATAATTAATTAAAATTAAAAAATTCATTCATAATTATTTTCGAAAAAGCATAAAATTACTAATTATTAATAATTGCCATACTAATCAATGGTACTGGTCCAGGCTTATTTGGAACAAATCTGTAGTAATTAAGATAACCCTTTAAAATCCATTAAAATTAATTAAAATATAGCCAGCATTTTAAAGCTCTGAAATTACTTACCCAGTTTCATACCAAAGATATGTACAAAACGTCAAAGCCGTTGTTATCCCCGTGACAACCCTTAAACCCAAATACCTATCTACCCGTAATTGGAACGTCATTACCATCACAAACGACATGAAGATGAAAGGTATCACTGTATCCATTATATAAAATAAATTTCTCCATCGAATAACCAACGTAGCAGTAATATCCACATAAGCCTCTTCACAACAATCATAGTGTTTAACCGATTTGATCATTTTTGAGTCCAGAATCTCATATTCCCCCGATTTCGCATACTTGTCAAGGTCAACTTTCTCTGACGAATTTAAGTCAATCTAAAAATTAAAAAAAATTAAACCGTAATTGTTTTAAAATCAGTAATTAATTAATTTATTTTGATGATTAATTAATTATACATTGGAGCCGTGATGAGTCCAAGATCCAATTTTTAGATCACAACTTTGCGTATCAAAACGATAAAAGAACACGTCCATTTCACAAAGTGATCGTAACTTTTTTGGTTCGATGACGGATACCTCCCCATTACTTTTCACTACAGCTGAATATTTGACCCCACTTACAATCAGTTGAGTCAGGTCATCAGCACTTAAAATAAAATTAAAATAAGTCAATACTTTGCCTTAATTGTTTATTTTATACGAAACCGGTTAAAAAAATAAACCTGTTGTATAATTCCAAGTCTGGCATCCAAATTTGGTCGCTTGGTAACCGAATATCGGTTAGATTTCCAAACTCTGTTGGTTCCCATTTCAGTTGCTCATCCACCCATTTAAATTGCATCCAAATGTGGGACTCCAACACTTGATGTTTTACATCCTTACCAAAAAAATTCCCATTTTTTTAAAAATCTTATATTTCATTTCAAAATAAACAGATTTTTTAACTAGTTTTTTTTGCAAAACTCACTAGTTCCGTTATCTGCATCAAGTGCATTCCCAATTTAACATGGATTGTTCCCCCCGGGGGATCCGAAACGTAGGGTCGAACAGCTTTGTTATAGTCGCTTAATAAATGCTCAACTAACTTTTTCTCTGGATTTTCCACACAATCAGTATAGTCAATTATAGTGATGATCACAAATAAAAGCACTAATTTACACCAGTTTGTCATTCTTATCATTTTTGACCAAAAAATGACTTAAAAATTATTTTAATGTAACTATGAAGTTTTCACCAAAGACACATAAATTGCATGTATCGATCTTAATCAAAGATGAACTGATAAAAATCTACTTTAAAATATGCAGAAAATATCTAAATGGGAGAGATGTGCTTGTTGACCTGTTAATGTACTGTGTGGTGACCTTGTCAGTTAACTGGATCATTTTTATGAAGGAGCTTAAGCTGCTCTACAAGTCGTCTCCGTCCGGTCCGTCCGTCTGTCATTTGCATTTTTTTTGACAATGGTGTAATAATGTTCCAAATATGGTTATGTGGGGGCATGTGAGGTCATCTAATTTTTAAACAGGGATCAAAATCAAATTGTTTTTATTATGTTTTTTTTTTAATTTCAACGTTTATGGGTCTTGTGCTACTTCGGTACATCGGTTAACCAGGCTCATTATTCAAGTAATTTATCCAATTAACTTAGTAGTTCATTCCATGCGATTTAGACATGAGTATAGTTTTTTATGCAACATTACTCTTTGACTTGCATGATAGTAAGACTTAATGATAAAAATTTATATTAGGAGCAAATATACATATAAATGACGATTTCCATTCACTCTTACATCTTACTGTAATAATGATCTTCATTATGAAAACATATTTATTCCAATTAGTTTAAATGAAAAATAGCCAAGTTGTTTACGCATTTTATGCCGTCGTGTCTGTTGACGTTGATTTTGTCACCATTCAACATTATCGTCGTATTGCAATGTTACGCAAGTTGGAGTGATGGCTTTAAGTTTGAAACTTTTATTGATATGACTTTAAATGTAAATTTGGATTTATTTTAATAAATCAAAACTACATTTTAAACGTATGCTTAACATTAACAGTATGCAAATTTAACATACTAGTAGATCCTGGAAATTCCTTCACGATTTATTTTGATGTCCCACATTACCCCACATTTAGATATCGCTTCCACAGAAAGTAAAACGGGATCCTCTGGTAGGTTGCGGACGGTGGGCTACAGAAGAGTCATGAAAATAATTATACATTTATATTATTTAAAGATACTGAAACTAGTAATAAAAGTCAACCGAAAGACATGCCTGCTTAATTTTTGAAAAGTCATGGACAGTGCAGTAAATGGACTAGAGAAAACTGGTACGTCTTTTTCATTGTTTAAAAAAGACGTCAGTTAACGACGCGTCGTCCCATCCAAATTTGATTTTATGCTTCTCTATTTCACTAGCCGCTTTTAATTTTACACGATTGTAATTTGGCTAAGAACATTAATTAAAAACACTGCCGCAAACACTAGTGGCGCTACTGAAGGCGATACAAAAGATAACAAAAGGGCTCCTCCACCAACCACTACATCTATCGAATCACCCACTATCTCAGCGATGGCATCATCGTCATCACCTTGTACTGATTTTATTAGGGACCACACCCCCAAACCGATATCCACCAGGGCCACAATCCTTTCAAGTAATCTAGCCCCTTTTCCCACTTTAATTACTTCTCCGCTAAATAATTTACTTCCCACTTTTGATCCAGTCTCAGTCACAATGTCGTACATCCATCGACTTCCAATCAGCGCTATAGCTGTGGTGTCACTATGAATAAATGCTTTGATAAAACCTTTAGCCATTAGCATATGACTATATAATTTATGCATCCTTGCAATTGCGTTAACGTGTGGATTTTTTGCAAGATCATGAACCACTTTCGTAGCGCTCACTTTTACAGTTCTAAACTGTTTTGAAGACATCCTGGTGCTTGGTGTGGCCCAGGACCGTGGACCAATGTAACTCTGTAAATGTCGTGTGAAATAATTAACCCCCATTTTTATATTTCAGTTAGTTTTTAAATGCAGTCATATCATAAGTTTTTTTGTCATGCTATGCCATGTACATATATTTTGTAGACAATTTAATTAGTCTGATGATTTTGTATACTGAATATTTCTTAGGGGATATTTTACGCATCAGTTTATTTAGGAAAGTATCTAAATGTAAAATATGATATGATAAAAAAAATGCTCATACAACCGCCCGTTATGCTAAATTCACAACTTGAACTAACCACAACCAGTTATTACAGAGCTTCACTAATAAACAGTAAATTAATTATAAAGTGGGATGAGCGATGAGCGAGTGAAAGTGACAAGATAACACTGTTACTTTACTTGCTATATATTCGTGTTTACAAATCGTAACAATAAATGTAACTTTTTTTCCCCACTCTCAGATAATACCACACTACATGATCATTAACCACTTTGTTAATTAACTGTTCAAAAAAAAGTAATCCATTTTTAATTAGCTTTTAACGACTTCGAAAAAAAATACATGATAAAATTGTAAACATTGACCTGACCGAAAACACACACACAAGATTACAAGTAACCATTAGAACTTTTGCAACTTTATTTAATGTACAAATTTAAATTACAAGACCACCCCCTCCATTATCATCCCCCCTCTTTGCCTCTCCCTCCGCCCCCTTTTTCTCCTCCACCAAATACCCTGGCACCCTCCCCTGCGCCCAACTCGCCAAAGCACTTGGCGGATAATAACTCCCCTTCTTCACCAACTCCCCCTTCGTCCATCCCATCCCAATGGTCGTTGGCCCCCTCATATACCCCTTCCTCCTCGGCCTACACCCATCCTCATGAAAAGTCTGTCTATGTCTCTCCAAATGATGCTTCCTCGCAAATCCCATCCCATCACACAACTCACACTTCCACTCCCTTATCCCCATATGCAATTTCATGTGATTATCCAGCGACATCTTCTTCCCAAAAGCCCTAGTGCACATGGTACACTTCCAAGGCCTTAAATTCCTATGCACACAATCCTTATGTCGCCACAACTGAGCATTATCCTTAAACTTTTTCCCACATCCGGGCTCCATACACTCAAATTTCCTCTTCTCCTCATCCCCCACCCTATCCCCATGCTTTTTCACCATGTGAATCTGTAAATTTGCAAATTTCATCCCACACTCTGGACACAGCTCCTCCTTATCCTTCATCTCCCCTTTTTTCTTCCCTTCGTGCACCTTTTTGATATGCTTCTCCAGAGTACTTGGTATACTAAACTTGCGCCCACACTCATCACACTGATATTTCTTGACCACAAAATGGAGAAAGCTTTTCCCTTCCTTTTCCTTCTGTTCTTCTTTCAATCTCGCCTCCTTCTTTTCCTCCTTATTCATGTGAGTCCACAAGTGACTTTTAGTGTGACTCATGTTCACTGGCTTCCCACAAATTTCACATGGTTTATCATAGTACACCCGCCGGCATATTCGCTTGTGTACCCTATTCACATGATTTCTCAGCTCATTTGGACGACCGCCTCGGTAGTCACATTTGGAACAAGCGAATACAGTTGTGTGGCATTTGATCACGTGGTAGCGGACTCGGCCTTTGGAATTGTGAACTTTGACATTGCAGCTAGTGCATTCATACATGCTATCTTCAGGGGGGCCAGCTTGCTTGAAGGTTATGTTGTTGAATGAGAGCGTGTTTTGGAGGGGATCGTGGACGACACTGGCTTTGTCTCTTTTATGACTGGGGAGATCGTCGTCAGAGTTGGAGGAGTTATGCTCATCTTCTTCTTGGAGTTGGAGATCGGAGGGAACGAAATCTTCATCTTTTGGTTTCTTCCGTTTTTTATTCTTTTGAGTTGGGTTATTATTTGGATTGAAGTCTTCATCGTCGTTGCTTTTGTGGTCGTCGTCGTCATGGTTATCATTGTCATCAAAGTTATCTTCAAAATGACGGAAGGGGGAGGTTTCTTGAGGACCTTCAGGGTAATTTGTGGCGAGGTCGTTAGTATTGGTGTCGGGATCAATTTTTATGTTGGATAGAGATTTTCTAGGAACTTTCTTGCTTTTCGGTGGTTTCGGTTTCCGGTTCTGTTTTGATTTTGATGACTTGTTCTTCTTTGAGTTATTTTGACTTGTCAATGGGTTGAATAAATACTGTTCAGCTATTACCTTGTCTGAGGTGGATAGCTAAAAAATACATAAAAAAAATAATGCATGAATACAAAATATATTTAAAATTGATTTGGATATATTTAAGAAATAATTCATAATTACCAAAACCATTGGAATGGCACCAGGAATTGAACTGGTGTTAAGGGGGAAGTCGAAGTCGTCCTCATCAAACCAAGAAGGATCATATTTTACGACGGTTTTAGATTGACGTCCTGATTTCCGGACAGAAACGTTTCCAACTTCTGGATTGGGTGGTGGTGATTGAGGGACTTCCTTAACCCGAGCCTTTTTACGTTTTCTTGAGGGTGATGACGATGGCTTGGTGGATTCTGGAATTGAAATAAAAATAAAATTGGATATTAATCATAATTGCATTTTAAATACTAATTATTTGTTCTTATTTTTAATTTGATTGATAAAGTATGTACCAATTGACTTCACGTTAATAATACGCTGTCTAATTGCTCTGTATCGGTTATCATTTTGGTAAACATTTTTTCTTTCAAAAAATATTTCACTTGTGCGACATCTCTCCTTCAAGTCCTTTCTTCCAAGCTGAATGAGTTTCTCGAGCTCCTCCACTTTCCTTTTAAATTCCAGCAGTTGGATCAGTTCATTTTTACACAGTAAACAAAATGGAATTTGAGGTTCCTCAGCCCCCCACCACAATTTAATGTCTCTATTATCTCGCCTTCCCTTCTTATCCGATTTTTCCTCCAAGCTAAACAATTTTAAAAACCAGTGGTACAACGACACACTATCTTCTTTTTTAGTTAGATTTTCTACATCGTCAGCAAGATAAGCAGTTTCAGTGTGTACTCCTTCTCCACCAACATGATATCCATCGTCTTCATTCAGATTGCCACCAATTCCATCCTCCACATCCACCTCCTGCTTAACTACTCCTCCACCTCCTCCATCAGGAAGAGGAAAGGTAGCCTCCAAATCAGTTCCACAAACTAGACAAGGTGCTCTATATTCGTCCTTATCCCCATTTCCACCCTCGACATCTTCACAGTTATCATCAGCAATTGGATAGTTATCATTTAAACAATTTTCAGCAGGCAACACGACAGAGGATGATTCCATTTTTTTCACGAACACCACAACAACTGCAACTGCTGCTGCTGACAACTGTAAAAATTAAAAATTGTTTTAAAACTCATCTTTATTTTTAAAATAATCGTTAAAATACAAAAATAATTAAATGTACTAAACTTACATTAAAACCAACCCAAAGTTGCTGCGCTGTGTAATAAAATGCATTGATGTTTTTGGTTCACAGCTGATGTCGTCTTCATGTGTCATGTAATGCATGTGCAATGCCAGTTTGTTCAGCCGAACTGAAACTCAGCACGGCTGTCTTCTACGCACACAGTCAACACAGTCAAGTAGACAAAGCCAAAAGTGAAAGCTTGCAATTTGCAATGCAAAAGTTATAAAAATGAATTTGAGTAAATGGCCATTTAAAATTTGAAGCTAATTGGTGTAAAATTTATTTAAATAAACGACTTTTTTAAGTAAAAAATTAAGTACCCAGAGCACTAGCTCTGGTTGCAATGCAAATCAAGACTTTTATGAAGTAAATTGTATTCCTTAAATCCTTAAAGGATTTGATTTAATTATAAGTAGGATCATTTATCATCGTACATATCTATATTTTTATACAAATATTCTTAACATTTAATAATTAACAGTGCAAAAGTTTATGGTTTAAAAATTAATTCACACATACTCAATCGTAAAATTGCTTCCCAATTCAAAATACACAACACATAATTTCATTTATAATTAACAATTAATTCCTAAAATTGCAGACAATACATTGAAAAAAACTTTTAGATTTTGAAGCAATAAATTCTACATTTCTTTTCTCATCAAAATTTTAAATCATATGAGTAGCTCTAAACTTTTGTTTCAGTTCCAAAAATGCTTCGTCCGAAACTCCATCCAGTGACCAATCATCAAACGGAAACTTTTCCACTGAGTTGTTGAACTCTCCATTGAGAAGGCTTTCAATTCCTAAGACAGTTACCTGCAAAACCATGAAATTTACACGACAAATTACCTAATGCACTTCATTTATTAAAAAATTCTAAACTAACAAAATAAAAAAACAATGCATTTTTTAACTAACCGATTTCAAAGGCGTTTCACATGTTAAACAAAACCGCTTGATTTTCAAATGACGAAAAACCAAACCAAAGACCAAATCAGTAACTTTCGGCATTACGTCCAGTCCCTTCAACGACACCTTCTTCAAATCTGAAATTAAGCACAAGAAAAGGTGGAAACTTATTATTTTTTTCTCATAATCAATTAAAATAACCGTAATTTTCGTTTTCACATAAACTTACGTTTCAATTTTAAAAAGACCGGATCCTCCCACTCCTTCCCCACAAACGCAACATCCCTCAACTCTTCACACTTCTCCAACTCCACCTCCTCCAAAAGTGGTAGCCCTTCCCAAAATAAAGTCACCTGCCCATTACTTCCCATCCAATTTGTCAACGTTAACTTTGTCACAAATGGACATTTGTCAGTAATATGCTTCACCCTGGGAGTCGGCACTCCTTCTCGATGATAAAAGAACAGCAAACCTGTTGAAAAATATCTTATCGCCAACTCTCTCAACTTCTCCCTTTTCCAGGTTCCAGGTGTGTCATCGAGTGAAGGAGACAAAGAGCCAGATCTCCGCGGGAATTGAATTTGGGTGGCGGCGTGCTTTTGTCCAGCACACCACAACCAACACGCAAAGAAGACAGGTTGAAACAGGAAAGGAGAGGGAGATGAGATGAAAGGCATTACTTTTTACTTTTAGTGTAGAGTTGTAGAATTGTGAGCCTCGTTGTGAGGACATGTA